>CM060604.1:49552108-49644608 GCA_030578255.1 Tiaroga cobitis | reverse complement strand
ATGGGAAGTTTATGGCCAAGCGGAAGTGGATCTGTTTGCGTCTCAGGACACGACACACTGTCCACTTTGGTTCTCCCTCACACCGAGGCTACGTCTGTACACATTTTCCCCAGTTGCTCTGCTCCCTGGAGTTCTGGAGAAAATCTGCCGAGGTGGAATAAGCCTACTGCTGGTAGCACCACACTGGCCGAGCCGAATTTGGCTCTCCCTTGGAGATTCAGATCAGGAGAGACCTTCTGGCTCAGGCGGGGGGAATGATGCTTCACCCCCGTGTAGAAATATGGAACTTGTGGGTTTGGCCTCTGAGGGGGCTCAACTTATAGATGCTGAGGTTGTAGAGACCATACTTCATTCCAGAGCTTCATCCACTATGAAACTATATGCTTAGAAGTGGAGGGTTTTCACTTCGTGGTGCAATCAGCATCAGTGGGATCCAGGTAACTGCCAAGTTGGTTCAGTGCTCAAATTCTTGCGAGATCGCTTTTCAGCAGGGCTATCTCCCTCTACCCTAAAGGTTTACGTGGTGGCCGTTGCGGCCTACCACGCCCCGGTGGGTAATGCATCTCTTGGGAGGGACCCTCTGATAATTCGTTTCGTACACTGAGGCTGAAGCGTGCAACTTGAACCAGGGTTCCTGGCTGGGACCTGGCTATAGTCCTAGAGGGCCTGTCTTTGGCTCCCTTTGAGCCCCTCGATTCGGTTTCAGAAAAGTTTCTGACTTATAAGACCATCTTCCTTCTGGCTATTTCGTCTCAAAAAAGAGTTGGAGACCTTCAGGACCTTTCGGTCTCTCCCACCTGCCTTGAGTTCACGCCGGCATTTTTTACACCCTAAACGGGGCTACGTCCCTAAAGTGCCGACCTATATACCGAGGCCTATCATGTTGCATGCTACTGTCCTCCTCCTTTTATCAATTAGGACCAGGAAAAGACTAAGACAAAGACATTAACTTTATTCTAGAGCTGCTGCAAAGCCAAAACAATGTATGTTACTTTAATTTCCTATTATCACTCTAAAGCTGATTTGAAACAATATAAATTGTTAAAAGTGCTATATAAATGAAGGCGACTTGACTATCAGGTCTCTGGCCAGCCTTCACCTTTGGAAGTCAGAGCTCACTCTACTAGGAGTATGGCGGCCTCTAAAGCCTTCATTTTGGGAGTTTCCCTACAAGAGGTTTGTGATGCGGCAGACTGGTCGTCCCAGCTCACATTTGTGAGGTTCTACAGCCTGGACCTGGATGCTGCCCCAGGGTCTCAGGTGCTTATGACTTGAGTTGCCACAGTTTCACATACAGGCATTGGAAAGTACGGCGTTTGGGTATTGTCGTTCCCAAAGTGTCATCGACACAGCGCAAGCTCCAATGAAAGAGAATGTCTCTAGTTACGACTGTACCCTAGTTCCCTGAGAAGGGAACGAGACGCTGCGTCATTTTGCCATACTTCCTGCATCCCTGTGATCAACTTGCTTCGGCTACTTTGAAGCTAACGCCGGTCAGACCTGATGAGCTTTTATCCTTTCCTGGTCGTGACTTCACCCGCCCATGACGTTCACTCTCGCCATTGGACTAGTTGACATACATGCCTCAGACGCAATCATGCGGGGCGTTCCCAAAGTGTCATCGACCCAGCGTCTTGTTCCCTTCTCAGGGAACTAGGGTTACAGTCGTAACCTGAGTCGATTTCATTTCTTAAATGTTTTACATCTTACGATCTGTTGATCAAACTGAGCAAACTGGCACTTGCCACAAATATGATAAAAAATTATGTCCTGTCACTTTTTAATTAAATAAAGGCATTCATCTATAATGTAACTGTATATTATGTTGGCCTGTCTCATCTCACTGCTCTTACTCTATTGAACTGATATTTGTAAAAGGATTCACTTTTTGTAATTTTTTAAAAGTAGTGCTACATATGCTTTTACTTTCTTGACAACTGTTTTTATGAGACTTAACTGTGGTACTGTAGGCCAACAACATTTCTTTTACTGACAAAATAACTGAATAAAATTTAATCAAAAAAGGTAGAATTGTTGATTACGCTACACAATCTCATGGTCCTACCAGTTGGGCATGATCAAGAGCTTGCTTCCTGTAGTCCAGTTCCTCTTCCAGGAAACCTTTCTGTTTACTGAAAAGCTCCTGTTGATCACATCAGAACAGCGAGGTCAAGACAGTATCACACACTTTAATCGACTGTCATCAAGCCTCATCTATCACTAGACCGGCTGAAAGAACAAACAGCACAACACATTCATCTCCGACCTTCTCATTCTCCAGATCAATCATTTTCTGCGTCAGCGCAGCTTCGGTGCTGTCAATCTGCTTCAGCCACTGGTCACAAAGACAAAGCAATTCAATAGAGCTACAGACAAAATAAAAGCCATGTCATCTTTGAGGATTTAAAGAATGAAGGGCATGATACCTTTTCACATAAAGAGAGCACAGTGCCTGCTTGAATTACTGTCACCTGCTCCTCGTTTCGCAAGTTCTGTCAGCGAGAAGTGAAAAGTTCATTTTAGCTCTCGATTGTGAGAAATAGGAGTAACACGTGCACATATTAAATATGGTTCTTACCCCATTATCGCCAAGAATGTCAAGCTTTTTCATGAGGTCAGGAATGATGACATCCTAAACCAAACACATGTGAAGATGAGGCCATCGTACAGTATGCTATCATACAGTACATGTGTGCAAATGTATGCAGGTGTAAAATTTGTTGTATATTGTATATGAATAATTGTATTGTATAAAGGATAGAACTGTGACATCCTATTGATTATGGAGTATCAATGGATATAAACTTGTTTTGAACCGACACATTCATTCATCCGCACAATGGCCCTCATTTACAAAACGAAAGTATTACAAAAAACTGTGCATGCGGTCATTTCCATTCAAAACGTGACATTTATCAATATGGACGTGAGCGATGGCTAAGATCAAATCTCACATCAGGTTTCAACTCGAGTATGCAAGTTTTTGAGTTATCGTGAACTTGTGTGCAACAATTGTTAAGAAAGCATTTTTACTGGAATAAAAACATATGAAGCCATATTCATCATTTAAAATGTGTTGCTAATGTACTCTATTGACAGTATATCCATAACAATAATAAGGTATTTTCTTATATTAAATACTTCTACAATAATTGTTTGTGATTATGAGGTTTACAGGTGTTTTTGATCTAAGATCAATTTTCATCAAACATTACTTCCTCTTCTTGGGCTTGGCCATGTTACATTTCTCCATGTTATAAACGTTTCGATACTAACGTAAACTTGGTTACCTGAGATAACAGGAATGATCATTACGTCAATTACTGAAGCTAAAGGAAAACTTTTTTTCTCTGAAATACTGAAACCTGATTGAATCACGTCTGTGCACCTGTACAGACAAATGGCATTTTAGCATGGACATCGGCCTATTTAAGCTGGTGCTGAAAGCCATTTCATCAGAATATTTCGACTGAGGAGCAGCAAGCTTCGACTTGATAGACTTCGACTATAACATCTTGACATTAGTCATTTTGCCATTAAATGGTTATATATGCCAGTATGTGTGTGAGTGTGTGTGTGTGTGTGTGTGTGTGTGTGTGTGTGAGAGTGTGTGTGCATGTACAGGTGTGTTTTTACCTTGACACCCTCTTGTTGGCAGTGTAGCTGTAGGATACTGTTGTTTTCAGAGGCAGAGATTTGCAGGTTAAAGGCAGGAGAACGCCGTTCCCTCTCCTGTTGGTTAAAAGAATAACTGGTATAGTGAAATATACAGAGAAAACTTCTTTCGGGATTAATAGTTTCTGTAGAGAAACTGTTGTTTTAAAGGGATAGTTCACTCAAAATTCTATTTTTGGAATTGTTCAACCAAAAATCAACATTCCCTTTCAAGAGAACTCGCGTTTCATCGAGATGACGCTGTGGGAACTCTCTGCGTGATTGCGTCGTGAAGCACTTGTGAAATCAGTCCAATGGCTCGGGTGACGTCATGGCAGGAAGCTATAAAGCGCACCCAGACCAAACATGGTCAGCTTCCGTGTCTTCAGCGAGCGCTCTGTGTGAAACTGTCTCTGTCTATTTATTGTTGTTTGTCCACAAGGATATTATATATCTAGACAGGAGTATGGGGGTCCTATCCACCGGGATGAGCCCCGAGCAGGCTCTGGTAATGGAACAAGAAGTGAAAACCCTGCTGAAGAAAGGGGCCATAGAACATGTACTTTCCTCCAACAGGGAAACCGGGTTCTACAGTCGGTTTTTCATAGTTCCAAAGAAGGATGAGGGGGTTGCGTCCCATTTTGGATCTGCGAGTGCTGAACGAGCAGCGAAAATTCACTCCTGGGTCCCAGGTGATTCTGTCTTTGTTGTGCTCGCCTGATTTCACACAAGACAGGCACTGGTCACTATGGTGGCGTTGGTATAGACGTTCGCACAGCATCAATTTCAAAGCAATGCGAGTTCCCTTGAAAAGGAACACCTCGGTTACGACTGGAGATGTGATCGGCTAGCTTCCTGCCATGACGTCACCCGCCTATACGCCATTGGACTGATTTTACAAGTGCTTCACGACGCAATCACACAGTGCATTTCCACAGCGTCAATCTCGACACAACGTCTCGTTCCCTCTTCAGGGAACCGAGGTTACAGTCGTAACCGAGGCGTTCTTTCTTCAGCTGAAAAAAAAGATAATTTTTTAAAAAATATCCTGCCAGCTCTTCAACAATATATATATATATGTATATATATATATATATATATATATATATATATATATATATATATATATATATATATATATATTAAAAATTCAAAAATTACAGAACAAAGCACATAAAATTGGTCCATGCGCTATTTTCCATGTCTTTTAAAGTCATACAATGGATAGTGAAATAACTTAAATGTTGGTCTTTTCAACACACAAAGCTATCATGTGACTTCAGGAGACTGGGAATATCATGCACTTTTATGATAGGCCTGCTTTAATTAATGGTGTGTCTTTTGCCTTTTTTTGAGCGTTCGATTAATTGAATTGAATGTGCACTTGTAGTGTACTTCAAATCACAAAAGTATATTTAGTTAAAAACTGTTTAAGAGCACACTTTCATGGTAATTTTTCTTTAACATACAAGTATTTTGTAATAGTGTCAAATTTAAAGTTTTTACCTATATTATGTCTAAATCATGTTTTAATATACTTTGTCTTGATTTAAAGAAGAGCACCTTTTCTGATTGACTAACATACTAAAGACAGACATAATTATAATTTGAACTGTACTGTTATTTGATATTACATTTAAAATTAATATTTAAAAATAGTATCTAAATATAGAAAAATACAAATGACAATAGAATGATTTTAATCAACAATAAATGCCCGTCAGTACATTCCGCAGTAACTTTAACCATAATTCAAAAACAATATAAGAATTTATGGAATTTGATCAAAAAGCACTAAAACTAATTGCATTTATTTTAATAAATTTTCATATAATTGGAAAATAGCATGCAATTATCATTACATTCAGTTCACACTTTAGTATATTACTTTAAAGTATATTATTATTAAAAGTATATAATAATACATCGTTTTCACAAGGGCAGCTTCCACTTGCATAAAAAAAGCATCCAGGATATTCTACAAACATTCACTATCTTGTGTTTAACAAAATAAAGAAAGGAATACGTGTTTGAAAGGGCATGTGTCACAGTCACCAGCTCAGTCACCAACTCTGTATGCTGTCTGCACTACACTTCCCAGCATCCCTTCTGCACTCAGTCAGCCATCACCATTTCAAGATGATCGGCCGATCAAGGACTATGTAGAACAGTTCCTTGATCATGCGCATGAAGTACCCTGGAACGAGGACACATTAAAGACCGTCTTTTGGTGTGCGTTGGACGATCACCTGTATATCAGCAAGTTCCTGCAGCTGCAACAACAGGTTCCTTGAAGAGGTACATCGAAGACGTTCTACGTGTATGTAGATCGCCTTCTACGAAAGAGAAAGCCGTTCCAGAGTCTCGTCCTGCCAAGACCAAGCTTCCGGAGTCTCCTCTCAAGATGGCCGCCGTCGTTACAGAGCCTTGTCCCAAGATGGCCGCCGCCGTTCCAGAGCCTTGTCCCGAAATGGCCGCCGTCGTTCCAGAGCCTCTTCCCAAGATGGCCGCCGCCGTTCCAGAGCCTGGTCCCAAGATGGCCGCCGCCATTCCAGAGCCTTGTCCCGAAATGGCCGCCGCCGTTCCAGAGCCTGGTCCCAAGATGGCCGCCGCTATTTCAGAGCCTCATTCCAAGATGGCCGCTGCCACACCTCCTGAGCCCTCAGTCAAGATGGCCAACACCACGCCTCGGTCCCAAGCCTTCACCTCAAGTCAGGAAACGTCTCCAGTCCCCTCTTCCAGAACCCTGAACTCCCGCCCAACCTCCCTCTCCCGTCGTCCAGCCCTCATCATCTTCACTGCCCACTGTTAGTCCCGCATCTCACCCTCAAAAAACCTTTGGAGAGGTGGCCTCGCTGTGGGACTATCAGCCTTCAGCGCCATCGTGGTCAGGGGATCCCTGGGTTTCCATGCCGCCCGCCAAGGCCAGGATTCTACATCAGCCCATCGGTCAACTGACTCAGCCTTGGCTCCTCCCTCGTCTCCACCGTGGCCCATCAGTGCTCCACCAGGCTCCCTCGTCCCCCCGGATCCGCCATAGTCGTTCGTCGACCTGCCCTCACCTCTGCACTGCACTCCTCAGTGTCCCTTCATCCCCCCGGCTCCATTGGACTCCTCACTCCCTTCAGCTCTTCCTTGGTTCTCTGTCACTCTGTCTCCACCACGCCCTTCTGAGTCCCCGCCTTCACCTCAGTTTCCAGAGCCATCAGCCTCCCCATGTCCCTCTGAATCCTCAGTTTCACCATGGCCCGTCAGACCTCCGTCTCCACCCTGTCATCCTCTCCCACCGGTTCCGCCTCCGTCACTCGCCGCCCTGAAGTCCTCTGCCCTTCAGCCTCTATGGCTCCTTCTTCTATCGGCTCCACCATGGATCATGATCCTTCCCCCTGGACCATTTGTTGCGGTTTCCGGGAGGGGGAAATACTGTCACAGTCACCAGCTCAGTCACCAACTCTGTATGCTGTCTGCACTACACTTCCCAGCATCCCTTCTGGTCCGCACCTGCACTCAGTCAGCCATCACCACACCTGCTGCTGATCATCACCACACACTGATTCCCTGCACCTGCACTCCCTCATCAACACAGCCTATATCAACCTGCATCACCCTCATATCAGGGTCTGGTCTCGTCAACGTTACAGCTACATAAACAGTCAGACTCCTTACCTGAACACTCACCTGAGATCGTCCTGTCTCCAGTCCATCATCCAGATCTGCAGTCATGTTCATCCTTCACCGGCACAGAGTTTCCACTTCAGTCATCGCCAGCTAAGTCTTCATCACCTATCATCAAGTCACCAACCTTTCACCATCGTCTGGTTCCGGCTGTTGCCCCATCACTCTGCTTTTACTTGAATAAACCATTTCACCTTACCATCTGTCTGTTCCCTTCTGTGAGTGTGACAGCATGTGGGTTATGGTGGTATGTTTGGGAAGAATCCGAATAGTTTATTATAATATCACATCAAACACAATCAAACAACATTTTAGAACAGAATGTCTGCAGATCCTATAAATATTATTGAATATTGTAGGCTCTGTGACACTGCTTATGTTTCTTTACTGTAAGTCGCTTTTGGATAAATGAATAAATAAATGTAAAATTGACTGCTGATTCCATTATCACTACGTCACATGACATAACTATGATTAGAAGAGCCACAGAATGTCTTAAAACACTAAGAATAGAAATAGTGATATGATGCTGAAAAACAAATGAAGGCATTCTGAAAATATTTTCCTCAATAAAAGAAAAAGCAATGCTGTTAGGTCATACAGGTTTGGAATGATATGAGGGCGATGATGAGAGAATATTAATTTTTGGTTGAACGATCCCTTTGAGCGCACTTATATAATCAGATGTTTCAGGTGAAATTCTGATAAAGAATAGCATTGTGCAGTTAACCAGTATTCCCTCAATGGTTTGCAGTAATTGTAAGTAAAGTGCTCTTTCTTCTTGGTTTCTGCAGTTACTGTATAGGGGTGACCAGGACACACACTAACACGGGGCTAGTTGTCACACACATGGTTTAAAACTTTCCACACATGCCAGCATGACGGAACTTAGTGTATTTACTAGTTACCATATTAATACTATATATAAAAACATTTTTACCAAAATAAAAAAAAAGTCTTAGGAAGATACCACAGAACATTTATTTAACCATAGCAAAAGTACATTTCTTACATGTGTTAATTTTTCATCTGTTTTTTTTTGTTGTTATTTAAAATGAGACAAATCTGATATTATAATCTTATATCTGTTATTTAACAGTTGAGATAGTTGTTTAATGCTGATCTAACTAGAAGACACTCGACGGGTTTAAATCCCAGTTACACAGAAGCGGCATGTTGTCACACCGCATTACAACGAGCCCCTATTAGAACTAATCTATACTTTTATTAATTCTGTTGAGAAAACATGAGAAAAAGGTCAATAAAGACACAATGTTCAGAAATTAATCATTATTATGTTTTGAACTGTGCTGTACAGCTGTGTTTTGCTGTGTGTTTGTTGTCAAACTAAAACACTTTTTATTTTTAATTATTAAAAAATTCCGTCATTTTATATAAAGAAAGGTTAATAATTGTATTTTATTGACAAAATATTTTAGTTTGTCTTGTATATTTTTTTGATTAGATAACATTTGAATCTGTCATATGGTCATATGTTATAATGAACCCCACCTATGGGGCATGTTGTCACATTTCACTTCTTGTTTCAGGGTAAATCGAGAAAAAAATGTATTAATGAAACAAAAGCACATAATTGTACTAGACATGTGTGAAATTAATGTGGGACAAAATGAATTCACTGAACCCCAATTGGATTTACACAAACTGCGAAGGTCAGAAAGTGTTAGTTTGTGCCCGCTCTCCTCTACTGTAAGTTGGATTCTGTAGTGAATAACATTCTCACAAATAATTCATAACAATCACATGTATGATATATACACATTTCACAAAAGATGCATGACATTATTAAAGCATTCAAAAACAGTACATATTTTGGGATGATGATGTGCAGAATGAAATTTGACATAACCATTAAATAATAGTGAATTTGTGCATGTAAACAAAGGTTTGACGTCACACACACAAATAAAACACAACATGCGGGAGGTGCAGTCAAAAAGAAAAAGATTGGTGAGGAGTTTCATTCAAATAACCTTTATTCCATTGAAACGTATATATTTAACAAAACAATGGTGATATAAATATACAGTTTTGAAAACATGAGCACATTCAGAGTGTGTGTGAGGACTGGTGTGTGTAGACGTGAGCCGGGTTTGAGCGCTGGTGATGCGGGAGCAAAACACACTCTCTTACTTCCAGCTCCAGGATCCTGAACTCCAGCAGCTCGTTCTGATCCAGCGTATCTCGAACCTCTGAGCGTAACCGCATTTCACACTGCTCCAGCGATGCTATCTACCACACACACACACACACACGGATAGAGAGAAACACACACCGGACCAGTGTCACTGCTTGTGTTTGAGTGTGTGTGTATTGGAGGAATCGACGGCTCTACCTTTTCTCTGAGCTCCTGGTTCATCCTGATGAGATTCTGCTTTTCCTCCGCCCACTTTGAGTCCTGCATCACACACACACACACACACACCGCTACACATTACACTACTAACACTCCTATTCCTCACTACACACTAAACACACACACTCTCATTCGCTCGTGTCAAAGCACAACAAATAATCAGTCTGAAACAATCAGCTCAACATAAACAGAGCAAACACAAACACACACACACAGAGAGAAAATGACAGTTAAAGATGGAGAAATGGCTGATTTATTAGGCCACATGCAGGAAAGAGCATTTCCATATTTTCCAGGAAAAGGAGCATCTAGCAACCAATAAAAGACGAGCAGAGAAACGCATGCGAGAGCAGCTGACCAATGACAATCATGCACTGGGAATCAACCAATCAACAAACCACAGCGGATCTCAACCTTCTGACTTCAAGCCCCAGAACCGTCCACAACAATACGGCTCATCCACAGATTCTGTCCAATAACACATGTAAAGCTTGGCATATCTAGAAGCACATCAGAAGACTTTTTGTTGTTTTATGTTATTTATATGTCTCTGATTGGCCGTCATCTGAAGTCAGCCCTGGTTGAGATCCACAGTAATGGTGTTTTCTTTGACAGCACACTGTGATGATGCAGAATCCCACAATGCACTGCATTTCCATCATCAGTTCGATGGATGAACTGGAAATAAACTTTGATTTTTAAACTTTTTTTACAATGGATTAAAATCCTACACTTTTATTTCCGGAATGATGAATGGACATCATTCAGCGAATTAAACGTGGAATATGATGATGTCATGCAAAAGCACTGTTGCACGCTTGAATCATTTCTTATATACATACTATATTGAAAAGGTCATGAAACGCTAACTTTTCGTTTGCGTTGCTCATCATAGAATACAATGTTAGCATCCGTTAGTTTTAAATGTAGCTTAAACTTTTTTGCTCTATTTTCGTCTTCCGGGATTTAAAATCTTCATGTTGTCAATCTCTCTGGAAGTGATGTTTCTCACAGCTGTAGTCCATCGATGACTGAGAATTATTCATGAGCCTGAGTGTTCTTATCCAATGAGAAGACACTTCTCTTAGTTATTCATGAGCCTGAGTGTTCTTATCCAATGAGAAGACGCCTCTTAATTATGCATGAGCCTGAGTGTTCTCATCCAATGAGAAGACACGTTCACTTAATGATTCATGAGCCTGAGTGTTCTCATCCAATGAGAAGACACTTCACTTAATGATTCATGAGCCTGGGTGTTCTTATCCAATGAGAAGACACTTCTCTTAATTATTCATGAGACAGCGTGTTTTTATCCAATGAGAAGACACTTCTCTTAATTATTCATGAGCCTGAGTGTCCTTATCCAATGAGAAGACGCTTCTCTTAATTATTCATGAGCCTGAGTGTTCTTATCCAATGAGAAGACACTTCTCTTAATTATTCATGAGACAGCGTGTTTTTATCCAATGAGAAGACACTTCTCTTAATTATTCATGAGCCTGAGTGTTCTTATCCAATGAGAAGACACTTCTCTTAATTATTCATGAGACAGCGTGTTTTTATCCAATGAGAAGACACTTCTCTTAATTATTCATGAGCCTGAGTGTCCTTATCCAATGAGAAGACGCTTCTCTTAATTATTCATGAGACTGAGTGTTCTTATCCAATGAGAAGACGCCTCTTAATTATTCATGAGCCTGAGTGTTCTTATCCAATGAGAAGACACTAGTAGTAAATAGCCTATACCACCTGTCAACATGATTGATTGACAGGTGGGCGTGGCTACCCTTTGATCTTCCCCCGCCCCTTCCGGTTCCTCCCCTTCCTGTCCCGCCCATTGCCCCACCCCTTCCGGTTCCCCCCTTCCTGTCCCGCCCCTTCCGGTTCCTCCCCTTCCTGTCCCGCCCCTTCCGGTCCCACCTCTTCCTGTTACCTTTGACCCAGTTCCGCCCCTTCCTGTTAACTTTGACCTAGTTCCGCCCCTTGCGGTTAAACTTTCTGTCAAAATGATGAATTGTTTGAAGTTTGTTTGATCTATTTCCGCCCCTTGCGGTTACAGCTTCTGTCAAAATGATGGATGCTGACAGTTTGTTTAATCGTTTGAAGTTTGTTTGAGATGTATTGGACTTTGTTGTTACAGTTACAAAGCAATGGATTGTTATTTTTTAGCGCATCCCCGCGCTATGCCTAAGCTTATCATAGCAGGTGTGTGTGAAAGTGATAAGAAAAAACTGCTATAGTTTATCTGACACAAACGTAAAAAATAAATGTATTCAGTGAAGCATTTCCGATTAAAAAACGGAGACATTAAAAATGTATTAGAGTTGAATAATATGAAACATACAGTTTATGTAATAAAATAAAACCTCACACAAAAAACACTAAATGTACTAAATAAATATATGAAATAAATGTACAACTATTCACTGAATCAAGCATTTCAGTTTAAATAAAATGGAGCCACAAAAATATTCCAAACAGTTAAAAATGTATTACAGAGTTGAAGAAAAAACATACACCTTATGTAAAACCTCACACAAAAAGTTTAAATAAATGTACAACTATTCACTGAATCAAGCATTTCAGTTTAAATAAAATGGAGTCACAAAAAATATTCCAAACAGTTAAAAATGTATTAGAGTTGAAGAAAAAAACACATACAGCTTATGTAAAACCTCACACAAAAAGTTTAAATAAAGTGGAGCCACAAAAAATTGCAAACAGTTAAAAATGTATTAGAGAGTTGAAGAAAAAACATACAGGTGAGGACAATATGTATCATATATTTCACACTAAAGCTGAAAAACATTATGTTCATTTAAATGAAATGGTTATAAAATCTACATTTAGTCATTCACATATATTTGACACTGACTCAAGTTGAAAAACCATGCTGTTCAATTAAAAGTATATAAATTAAACAAAAATAAAATCATCTTACTGTTTCACCATGGTTGAAAAAAACCCGACAAGTGTTTCCCCTGAAGTCTTTTCTCTGTCACACCAGCGTGTGGCTGGCCTGGTATCTGTTTTTGTGACGCGTTCCTGACCCCATTGAGAAATATCTTACACAACAGTTGAAAAGCATTGTGTTCCTTTAAAAGTGTATAAATTAAAATATATCATATATAAATTAAATAGCTTACTAATTTAACTAAAGTTGAAAAGCATGTTGTTCATTTAAAATCTTACTAAATTACTGAAGTTGAAAATCATTCTGTTCATTTAAAATAAATATTTTACAAATTTACTGTGCCAATTATGTTAGATTTAGATAAAAATAAAATCATCTAACATTTTCACCAGGATTGAAGAAAAAAAAAAAAAAAATCAGACAGGTAGTGTCTGCCAGCATGGACAGTGTGCATGACAAATAAGTGATATCATCGCTGTTTTCGTACCACCGGTAATAAATTACTTTTAATTCATAAGACTTATTTTCAGGAGTGACAGTTATCAGTGAAATATGGCGCTCGTGTAATCAAAAGCTCTGCCTGGGAATGTGAATTGGCCTTGAACCTAAACACTTCCATTCATAGAGTACTGAAAGAATATAGTGGACACACAGCTCCGCCGTTTTCCCATAGTTTTCCACAGGCTCTTACTGTAAAAGGCTATAAAATAGCCGAGACACATGGACGTGTGCCATACCCCATGTATGGAACAAAAACTTTTAAACCCTCTCTTCTATGACCATCTCATCAAAAATGCAAAACAGTGAGTACTTTCTCTATAATTCATTTATGCTACGGTGCTGTTTATCTGTATTATGCAATGATGTTTAATTTGAAAAATTGTTTATACATAAGGAAAAGACGGTATAATTCATTAGTGATTTAAATAGCCCAGACTAGGTATTTGTTTTATCCACATTATGCTATTAGTATTTTTATCTGCTGTAACTGGTGATACAGATATTAAAATGTATCTACTATATTAATTTATCAAAGTATGGGTTTAAAAGTATGGAGCATTGTATTATGATATCGATGTGATACAGATATTAACATGTATCTACTATATTAATTTATCATAAAGTATGATTTAAAAAATGTACAACATTGTTTATGTTCATTATGCTATGTTTTTTTTTAAACCATATCACAAAAGTATCAGTTTAACATGACTGTTTTACAGCAATGTTTATTTTGCATTATGCTATGTTGTTTAACTGTTTTTTATCTGATGTAACTAAAATCTCCGGCATCGTTTATTTAAGCTGCGGGGTTTCCATAATGACCTTAAAATAAATGTTTTGGATTTATTCAGTTTTAAATATTATTTAGAGATAATTTTAGTCAGACATGCTTATATGTGCATAGGGCTATTTAATTCCTCTTCAGTTACTTACTTTTTAAATTTTGGTAGGTTACTTTTTAATTCTTCTTTTACGCTGTCTTTGATTTTAACTTTTAGCAATTTGAATGATAAATTGTTTAACATGTAAGCTATATGAATGACACTGTCACAATGTGATAAGCAAAACATATAAAAGTCAAGTCAAAGCTATTTATATAGGCTAGCGCTTTTCATTGCCATTTAAAATAACATGGTCTTTCCTTCTCTCTCTCTCTCTCTCTCTCTCTAGAGACAGCAAACACTGCAGGACAATCAGGCATCCAAGTAACATGTTAGTATGGTTTATATTTTATTTTTAATGAGAAAACATTATAGAGTACAACAGGTGGTTTCTGGGAGTAAAAACATTTACTTCCTCCATACGGAAATTGATTTTAAAGACAGATCTACTGTGAGCTAAGAGGTTATTAATACATGGTATTTGCTTCTGATAAAGCCTTCAGCTTATTTTTTGTAAATAATCGTGTTTCACAGTTGAACTCCTGGTGAAAACTACATTACCCATGAGCCATTATGCTGTAGTGAAAATTATGTCAAACATAGTTTTTAAAAAAAGCAACACACTCCAAAATAGCTCTGGCCACTCCCATGACGCACTGCGAATGACATAATCTCCCTACCCTCTCAAAATACTGAAATGTTTGTATAAGCTATATATGCATATTTTGCATATTTATATATAAATATATTTTTTTTTAAATCACTATGGGAAATAAGAATGAAAAGGGGTTGGGGAGGCACTGTTGCACTCTATGTATAATGAACAATTGACAGATGAACTGACAGATATTTTATGTAAACAGGCAAAATCTCTGCATCTGATGATGGCCATGTGTTTTCGCCGATCATAACTGGTTTAACTCTTGACTCCTTTGAGATCAATATGACTTCTGCCAAACCAAATGTGCCTGCATATTATACGTGTAATACACGAGAAACTATTAATACACGAGAAACTATTAACCAGTTTTCGCCTATGTAATGTATAAAATTATTCTTAATTAATCAGCCGTAGTTAACTATTTGGGACCAATTTTAAGGAAGGTTACATTCTGGTCTAACAGTGTCATGTACAAATTTGCAATACAGAATTGTTTTTTTTTTTTTGGTACTATTGGGTCGAGTTTTGTAGAATTTATTTTATGCGGTGTAATGCTCCTGGATTATTCAGACTCAGAATTGTAACTATTACTATAGCCTTTATCAGACATTTATTTTACTGCAGACTTATCAACCTTATTTATTTACTGCAGATTTGATCAAAGCCAAATACTGCCCAAACGGGGATATTGGGAAAGAAGAGAAACAGGATAATACAAGGTTAGATTCAATCTTTATATTCTTTCCCATTTTGCCTTCATTTTCCCTTTTCCTGTTGGTTATGAATCAATGAATCAGTTACAAATGTGCGAGCGAATCCAACACACCAGATGAAGACGAGGGAACCGCTTGACTATGTGAATTGTGAAAGCATTGCCAACGACCTGGTCAACGCTTTGTTCAAGCATGAAGAATCTCTCATGAAGAAACTGCAATAACAACTGTTGTAGCCTATTGTTTGGCATTATGTACTTAAACAGTTTTTAAAAAATAAAATGTTTTTAATAATTGATTGGTCATGGAGTTTTCATTTTTGTACTTAGAACCAAGTATATTGTACAAGTAAGAAGAAACCAAACTGGCCATATAATGATATATTGCACATAATAAACACTGGTAAAGTTTGTATTCCTTAAAAAAAACAGGCAATGTTTGAGAACCCTAATATTGGTGTAATCTCTGCGAGGTCTCAACCACAAACGCAAAACTTTGTGGTGGGTGATACGGGCATAGCTTTATTAAAGGAAAATATTATGGAAGTAATTTTATATGTAATTATATTGTATTTATCTATATTATGGTTTTCATGTTGATTTAAAGTTTTTGTTATTAACTAATACCTTTATTTTTTACATCCAGCACAAAATTTTGTTAAAAAATCGTTCTCTGACCCCAAATAATCAGATAATGGTGTGTTCACAATCTACAATTAGATATTATCCTGCTTAGTATGTGTGTAAATAGTTGTGCTTAAATGTTTGGATGTATTTTTACACGCCAACATATTTTGTCACACCGTAGTGATGCAAAGTTCCACACTCTTGTAAAGACTATGGTCTAACTGTTGTAATAGTTTAAGTGTAAAACAGCATGCGCTTACTTTTCGCGTTAATACTTACTTATAAGTAACTTAAGTAAGTAATACTTGCAGCATGTCAATACTTTGTTTAGTGCAACCTTCCCTCTATCTATGTTGTGGAATCACACAAAGTATCAATTTAGTTCTCAAACAGAAATAGTATCACTTAAATTATCAACGGTCATTTATTCCTATAAACACTGAATGTTGACGGCTCTCAAAGAAAAGTCTTTACCTAAAACACATACGGTCCAACATGTGAAACAGTGACATCGGCTAACTATCTGAATAGTAATAAAACCATAATTTGCAAACTTTTGTCTATTTATTATAAACGGTGCTTTTCACCCCTCCTTTCTTAGTGATTTGGTCTTTTGACCAATGTCATGTATAAAGATTATGTTTTAAAGTTAGACCATAGTCTTTACAAGAGTGTGGAACTTTGCATCACTACGGTGTGATAAAATATGTTGGCGTGTAAAAATACATCCAAACATTTAAGCACAACTATTTACACACATACTAAGCAGGATAATATCTAATTGTAGATTGTGAACACACCATTATCTGATTATTTGGGGTCAGAGAACGATTTTTTAACAAAATTTTGTGCTGGATGTAAAAAAAATAAAGGTATTAGTTAATAACAAAAACTTTAAATCAACATGAAAACCATAATATAAATAAATAAAATATAGTTTGAAAATTACTTCCATAATATTTTCCTTTAATAAAGCTATGCCTGTATCACCCACCACAAAGTTTTGCGTTTGTGGTTGAGACCTCGCAGAGATTACACCAATATTAGGGTTCTCAAACATTGCCTGTTTTTTTTAAGGAATACAAACTTTACCAGTGTTTATTATGTGCAATATATCATTATATGGCCAGTTTGTTTTCTTCTTACTTGTACAATATACTTGGTTCTAAGTACAAAAATGAAAACTCCATGACCAATCAATTATTAAAAACATTTTATTTTTTAAAAACTGTTTAAGTACATAATGCCAAACAATAGGCTACAACAGTTGTTATTGCAGTTTCTTCATGAGAGATTCTTCATGCTTGAACAAAGCGTTGACCAGGTCGTTGGCAATGCTTTCACAATTCACATAGTCAAGCGGTTCCCTCGTCTTCATCTGGTGTGTTGGATTCGCTCGCACATTTGTAACTGATTCATTGATTCATAACCAACAGGAAAAAGGAAAATGAAGGCAAAATGGGAAAGAATATAAAGATTGAATCTAACCTTGTATTATCCTGTTTCTCTTCTTTCCCAATATCCCAATATAGCATAATGGCTCATGGGTAATGTAGTTTTCACCAGGAGTTCAACTGTGAAACACGATTATTTACAAAAAATAAGCTGAAGGCTTTATCAGAAGCAAATACCATGTATTAATAACCTCTTAGCTCACAGTAGGTCTGTCTTTAAAATCAATTTCCGTATGGAGGAAGTAAATGTTTTTACTCCCAGAAACCACCTGTTGTACTCTATAATGTTTTCTCATTAAAAATAAAATATAAACCATACTAACATGTTACTTGGATGCCTGATTGTCCTGCAGTGTTTGCTGTCTCTAGAGAGAGAGAGAGAGAGAGAGAGAAGGAAAGACCATGTTATTTTAAATGGCAATGAAAAGCGCTAGCCTATATAAATAGCTTTGACTTGACTTTTATATGTTTTGCTTATCACATTGTGACAGTGTCATTCATATAGCTTACATGTTAAACAATTTATCATTCAAATTGCTAAAAGTTAAAATCAAAGACAGCGTAAAAGAAGAATTAAAAAGTAACCTACCAAAATTTAAAAAGTAAGTAACTGAAGAGGAATTAAATAGCCCTATGCACATATAAGCATGTCTGACTAAAATGATCTCTAAATAAGATTTAAAACTGAATAAATCCAAAACATTTATTTTAAGGTCCTTATGGAAACCCCGCAGCTTAAATAAACGATGCCGGAGATTTTAGTTACATCAGATAAAAAATACAACAGTTAAAACAACATAGCATAATGCAAAATAAACATTGCTGTAAAACAGTCATGTTAAACTGATACTTTTGTGATATGGTTTAAAAAAAACATAGCATAATGAACATAAACAATGTTGTACATTTTTAAAATCATACTTTATGATAAATTAATATAGTAGATACATGTTAATATCTGTATCACATCGATATCATAATACAATGCTCCATACTTTTAAACCCATACTTTGATAAATTAATATAGTAGATACATTTTAATATCTGTATCACCAGTTACAGCAGATAAAAATACTAATAGCATAATGTGGATAAAACAAATACCTAGTCTGGGCTATTTAAATCACTAATGAATTATACCGTCTTTTCCTTATGTATAAACAATTTTTCAAATTAAACATCATTGCATAATACAGATAAACAGCACCGTAGCATAAATGAATTATAGAGAAAGTACTCACTGTTTTGCATTTTTGATGAGGTGGTCATAGAAGAGAGGGTTTAAAAGTTTTTGGTCCATACATGGGGTATGGCACACGTCCATGTGTCTCGGCTATTTTATAGCCTTTTACAGTAAGAGCCTGTGGAAAACTATGGGAAAACGGCGGAGCTGTGTGTCCACTATATTCTTTCAGTACTCTATGAATGGAAGTGTTTAGGTTCAAGGCCAATTCACATTCCCAGGCAGACCTTTTGATTACACGAGCGCCATATTTCACTGATAACTGTCACTCCTGAAAATAAGTCTTGTGAATTAAAAGTAATTTATTACCGGTGGTACGAAAACGTCTCAGGTTACGTATGTAACCCTGGTTCCCTGAGAGGGAACGAGACGCTGCGTTTGAGACGCGGTGGGAACGCTCTGCGTGATTGCGTCATGAAGCACGTGTAAAATCAGTCCAATGGAAGCCCGATACGTCATGGGTGACGTCATAGACCAGGAAACTATAAAGCACCCTTGAAAACAGACCGCGACAGCTTCTGAAAAAGTCTGAAGCAAGTCGATCAGGGCATGCAGGAAGTATGGCAGGCAAACGCAGCGTCTCGTTCCCTCTCAGGGAACCAGGGTTACATACGTAACCTGAGACGTTCCCTTTCAAGGGAACTTCGAGCTGCGTTTGAGACGCGGTGGGAACCCCATACCCACTACGCCATAGTGACAAATGCCCGTTCTGTGTGAAGTCCTTGCGCACACTAGAAGCAAGCAACCTCGCCCCAGGAGTGGAGAGGTCAAGGTCATAAAACCTGACAAATGTATGTGGAGAGGACCAACCTGCCGCATTACAAATGTCAAGAAGGGAAACACCCGAAATTAAGGCCGTAGAGGCCGCCATACTCCTTGTAGAAAGGGCCCGTACAGCCATAGGTGAAGGCTGACCGGCCGCTTCATAAGCTAGTGAAATAGCCTCGACTATCCACTTGCTCATAACCTGTTTAGATGCAGGGCACCCTCTTCTGAGTGACCCAAAACATACAAATAATTGCTCTGACTTACGCCACAGGGCAGCTCTGTGAACGTAGGCATCCAATGCCCGAACTGGACATAACAGGTTTAATTGTTCCTGATCTGGGGTATTAAAAGGTGGAGGAAAAAGGCCTGCAGCACTATTGGGCCCCCAACATTGAATGGGACCTTAGGAATATAACCTGGTCTAGGGTATAGAAATGCTTTCACCATACCAGGTGCAAATTCCAAACATGACGGAGCAACCGACAGGGCGTGTAAATCTCCAATTCTCTTGATAGATGAAATAGCAAGGAGAAATAAAGCTTTCAAAGTGAGGAATTTTTCTGAAACCTCTTCAATGGGCTCGAATGGAGCCAGAGCCAGACCCTCAAGTACAATGGCTAAATCCCAAGCCGGTGCTCTGGAGTGCAGTGCAGGTCTCAACCTCAATGTACCACGGAGAAAACGAGTAATCAGAGGATCTCTCCCAATAGAAGTACCCCCCAGAGGGGTAGGAGATAATCCAGCAGAGAAACGGTCTTGCAGAAAATCGAGAACTGAACCAACAGGGCAGTTAACAGGATCTAACTGACGCTCACCACACCAGGTGGAGAATAATTTCCATTTCAGCGCATACAGTTTTCTCGTGGAAGGGGCTCTGGAATGGAGAATGGTCTCAACGACCTCAGTCGAGAGACCGGATTCTATGAGCCTGGCCCCCTCAGAGGCCAGGCCCACAGTTTCCACAACTCCGGTCGAGGGTGAAATATCGTGCCCTCTACCTGGGACAGCAGGTCCCTCCTGATTGGAATCTCCATAGGAGAGCCGCTCAGAAGAGACACCAAGTCCGAGAACCAAACTCGAGTCGGCCAGAAAGGGGCTACTAGTAACAGACGGGCCCCTTCCCGGCGAACCCTTTCCAGAACCTCCGGGAGCATAGATATCGGGGGAAATGCGTACAGGTGCAGCCTCGGCCACACCTGCATCATCGCATCCAGTCCGCGAAGAGCTGGCTGCGTGAGGGGGAACCATATAGAGCAATGCGTTGTACAAACGATGTGAAAGGTCGACTTGACTTTAGTTAGACCAAAGTTCTCCCTAAGAAGCTCCACCACCTCGGGGTGAAGTCTCCAATCCCCTGGGCCTCAGCCCCTGCCTCAGCAGGATATCTGCTCTGATATACGAGACCATCAGTGTGTTGTCCGCCATTCGCCGAGCAACCACTCATGATTGCCCCCACTTGTGAGGGAAGCATCCGTCGATAGCAATATGCGTCGACAAGAAGCCCCCAACACTGGGCCTGGGCGAGGAACCAAGGTTCTTCCACATGACCGAAGCACGAAGGCATAGCCGCGTGACCTTGATCATGCGAAAATGTATTTCCCCTCGGAGAAAACCCCTTGGTCCTGAGCCACCACTGCAGGGGTCTCATGAACAGAAGGCCAAAAGTAAAACGTTGGACGCAACCGCCATGAGGCCCACCCGTCTGAAACTGTTTCACAGTGAGTGACTGGCCTAGATATACCCCATTACGTTTGCTGTAGAATTGCTACACCTAGAAAAGTGGTCCTCAGAGCACACTCTTCTTGGCGTTGAGAGGCAACCCCAATGAGACAGAACGACATCTCGATGCCGAACTGCCATAAACTCAGATTGAGCTAGGAACAACCAATCATTGATGTAGTATAATACGCGAATGCCCTGGAGTCTCAGAAGAGCCAGAGCTGCATCCACGCATACTGTAAAGGTGTGGGGTAATAAACCTAGGCCGAATGGAAGAACCCAATAATGGTATGCTTCGCCCCCGAAAGCAAACCTCGGGAACCACCTCATCCTCTTTCGGAAACAATGAAGTAATGGCTGTCTGCTGGGAGGAGGAACCCCTTCTACAGCTCCTTTTGCAGAAGTGATAGTACTTCCTGTTCCATAACCAAAGCCTGCTCGGGGTCCACCAATGAAAGGAGGACCCCTAGAAATCTGGGCGAACGAGAACCGAACTGAATTCTGAAACCCTTTTCTATAGTGTGCAGGACCCACTAAGAAATATGTGGCAGTAGTTTCCACGCTGCCAGAAATTTACTAGGGGAACCAGTCTCTCAAGACTGGCCTCTGGATTTATTTGAACAGTCACTACGGCGCCCTGAAGCGGCGAACCGGCAGGGAACAACCGAACTGACCATTCTACGACCCGTATGGGGATGCTGACACCTCGGTGCCCTGAACGGCGAACCGGCAGGGAACAACCGAACTGGCAGCGCTGCAACCCTCCTCAGAGAGTTGCACCCCAGAGGAAAAACGATTTCTCAAAACCGTCCCTTGGTTGAACAGTCACTACGGTGCCCTGAAGCGGCGAACCGGCAGGGAACAACCGAACTGACCGCTCTACGATCCTCCTCGGAGGATCGTATGGGGACGCTGACACCTCGGTGCCCTGAACGGCGAACCGGCAGGGAACAACCGAACTGGCAGCGCTGCGACCCTCCTCAGAGAGTCGCACCCCAGAGGTCGCCGAGGAGAAACGATTTCTCAAAACCGTCCCTGCCCCGGAGGAGCCCTCAGAAGCCTGATAGCCTCGTTTTCATGCGACAGGACTTCTTGTCTAAGCTTTATTAGAGATGATGACAGTCTTCAGATCTTGCCTACCTCTAACTAGCTTAGTTCCTACGACCCTCCTCGGAGGATCGTTGAAAAAAGCAGGCACTTCGGCGCCCTGAAACGGCGAACCGGCAGGGAAACCGAACTGACTGCTCTTCTTTTTTTCTTATTTGAAGGCTCGTTTGGGGACACTGACACCTTGGTGCCCTGAAACGGCGAACCGGCAGGGAAACCGAACTGGCAGTACTGCGACCCTCCTCAGAGAGTCGCACCCCAAAGGGCGCTGAGGAGAAACGATTTCTCAAAACCGTCCCTACCCCAGAGGGGACCACCCTTAGAAGCCTGATCGCCTCGGCGTCAGGGCTTCTTCTTTGTCAAAGCTATTTTAGAGATAAAACAGTCCTCAGATCTTGCATGTCTCTAACTGGCTAGACTGCGACCGCCACCCAGGTACCCCTCAATTGCGGAGGAGCCCGAATGGCGACGCTCTGTTTTGCACTTTGTGCTGAGAGGAGCTTAATATCTCAGGAACATTAGATTGGTGAGGAAGAATGATGAAAGGTTTATATCTCAGTTTTCTTGAAAGCGGAGCGTCCAGAAGAACAGACATAATTATATCTTTATTTTCCTTTATCTTTATATCAGAAAAACTTATACATATATATATACATACATATATCACTCTGTGGCCACCAGCAGGAAACAACCGAACTGGCAGCGCTGCGACCCTCCTCAGAGAGTCGCCCCTCACATTCATCCATGTCCTTACATACTTTACCCACCAGCGCTGCCTAATAAAAAATGTATTCATTATTTAAGATGGCTGGTGGGTAACGTCGGGGTTAATAAAGATGACGCCGACTCGGGAGAGAGAAAGCTCGTAAGCGTCTCTTTAACCCGAGGCAATGTCATACTATGATACTTAATACCCAAACATTACTATAGTCAGACATCTGGGGATTAAACACATAAAATACAAACCGGTTTATTCCACGATCTCGACACCTCAGTGTGGAGATAGGGAAAAACCACAGTCCCCGACGAGGAGGCTGAGATACAGAGTTTTCTCTGTTTAAGATACAGTTCATCTTTAACAAACTCTTCTTTATTTTCAATCTCATAATGTTCAGCTGGCCAGTAAATATTTAACTGGCAACAGCACTAGATAAAACCTCCTTTTTTCTTTAAAAAAGCTCCTCTTTATTCAACAGAGTTATGAGCTGGAAAATGTATTCATTGAAAACTCAAACATCTGCCTTTTTATAAAGATTTGTATTTGTTTTGTTCTCCTTTTAAAACAAAACACTAACGATACCAATTCCTCGGAACTGGAAATCGCAGCACACTAGATCTGGCATGTGAAAGCTGAGAAAGGGCGGAGCCCGTCCCAACCCCCGCTGTCAGATCCGTTTACGAACCCCGAAATACGAGCCGTCTCCGAGCCTCGGCAACAGAGAGACCCGCTCGGGGAACGCGAACCGAACCGTCCTCCTCGAAGAACGCCCGGCGGGAGCGGAGCGTCCTCACGGACAGCTTCTCGCAATGCACAGTCAGATCCCTCGAGAAATGACTGTTGCATACTCCACTCCCAAACAGCAACAAAAAGCTGATGTGTGTCCCCACCCGTGATGTAACGAGGGCAGGGAACAACACAACGTCTATAATATTGCTTTGCTCGCCATAATGATAGATAGTGATATATATATTGGGCTTGACAAACAACAATAAATAGACAAGGACAGAATCACAGAGAGCGCTTGCTGAAGACTACAGAAGCTGTCGCGGTCTGTTTTCAAGGGTGCTTTATAGTTTCCTGGTCTATGACGTCACCCATGACGTATCGGGCTTCCATTGGACTGATTTTACACGTGCTTCATGACGCAATCACGCAGAGCGTTCCCACCGCGTCTCAAACGCAGCTCGAAGTTCCCTTGAAAGGGAACAGCGATGATATCACTTATTTGTCATGCACACTGTCCATGCTGGCAGGCACTACCTGTCTGATTTTTTTTTTTTCTTCAATCCTGGTGAAAATGTTAGATGATTTTATTTTTATCTAAATCTAACATAATTGGCACAGTAAATTTGTAAAATATTTATTTTAAATGAACAGAATGATTTTCAACTTCAGTAATTTAGTAAGATTTTTTAATGAACGGCATGATTTTTAACTTCAGTAATTTAGTAAGATTTTAAATGAACAACATGCTTTTCAACTTTAGTTAAATTAGTAAGCTATTTAATTTATATATGATATATTTTAATTTATACACTTTTAAAGGAACACAATGCTTTTCAACTGTTGTGTAAGATATTTCTCAATGGGGTCAGGAACGCGTCACAAAAACAGATACCAGGCCAGCCACACGCTGGTGTGACAGAGAAAAGACTTCAGGGGGAAACACTTGTGGGGTTTTTTTCAACCATGGTGAAACAGTAAGATGATTTTATTTTGGTTTAATTTATATACTTTTAATTGAACAGCATGGTTTTTCAACTTCAGTCAGTGTCAAATATATGTGAATGACTAAATGTAGATTTTATAACCATTTCATTTCAATGAACATAATGTTTTTCAGCTTTAGTGTGAAATATATGATACATATTGTCCTCACCTGTATGTTTTTTCTTCAACTCTCTAATACATTTTTAACTGTTTGCAATTTTTTGTGGCTCCACTTTATTTAAACTTTTTGTGTGAGGTTTTACATAAGCTGTATGTGTTTTTTTCTTCAACTCTAATACATTTTTAACTGTTTGGAATATTTTTTGTGACTCCATTTTATTTAAACTGAAATGCTTGATTCAGTGAATAGTTGTACATTTATTTAAACTTTTTGTGTGAGGTTTTACATAAGGTGTATGTTTTTTCTTCAACTCTGTAATACATTTTTAACTGTTTGGAATATTTTTGTGGCTCCATTTTATTTAAACTGAAATGCTTGATTCAGTGAATAGTTGTACATTTATTTCATATATTTATTTAGTACATTTAGTGTTTTTTGTGTGAGGTTTTATTTTATTACATAAACTGTATGTTTCATATTATTCAACTCTAATAAATTTTTAATGTCTCCGTTTTTTAATTGGAAATGCTTCACTGAATACATTTATTTTTTACGTTTGTGTCAGATAAACTATAGCAGTTTTTTCTTATCACTTTCACACACACCTGCTATGATAAGCTTAGGCATAGCGCGGGGATGCGCTAAAAAATAACAATCCATCGCTTTGTAACTGTAACAACAAAGTCCAATACATCTCAAACAGACTTCAAACGATTAAACAAACTGTCAACATCCATCATTTTGACAGAAGCTGTAACCGCAAGGGGTGGAACTAGATCAAACAAACTTCAAACAATCCATCGCTTTGTAACTGTAACAACAAAGTCCAATACATCTCAAACAAACTTCAAACGATTAAACAAACTGTCAGCATCCATCATTTTGACAGAAGCTGTAACCGCAAGGGGCGGAACTAGATCAAACAAACTTCAAACAATTCATCATTTTGACAGAAAGTTTAACCACAAGGGGCGGAACTAGGTCAAAGTTAACAGGAAGGGGCGGAACTGGGTCAAAGGTAACAGGAAGAGGTGGGACCGGAAGGGGTGTACCGGAAGGGGCGGGACAGGAAGGGGAGGAACCGGAAGGGGCGGGACAATGGGCGGGACAGGAAGGGGAGGAACCGGAAGGGGCGGGGGAAGATCAAATGATAGCCACGCCCACCTGACAATCAATCATTTTGACAGGTGGTATAGGCTATTTACTACTGACACTTCTCTTAATTATACATGAGCCTGAGTGTTCTTATCCAATGAGAAGACGCCTCTTAATTATTCATGAGCCTGAGTGTTCTTATCCAATGAGAAGACGCTTCTCTTAATTATTCATGAGCCTGAGTGTTCTTATCCAATGAGAAGACACTTCTCTTAATTATTCATGAGCCGGAGTGTTCTTATCCAATGAGAAGACGCCTCTTAAATATTCATGAGCCTGAGTGTTCTTATCCAATGAGAAGACGCTTCTCTTAATGATTCATGAGCCTGAGTGTTCTTATCCAATGAGAAGACACTTCTCTTAATGATTCATGAGCCTGAGTGTTCTTATCCAATGAGAAGACACTTCTCTTAATGATTCATGAGCCTGAGTGTTCTTATCCAATGAGAAGACACTTCTCTTAATTATTCATGAGCCTGAGTGTTCTTATCCAATGAGAAGACACTTCTCTTAATTATTCATGAGCCCGAGTGTTCTTATCCAATGAGAAGAGACTTCTCTTAATTATACATGAGCCTGAGTGTTCTTATCCAATGAGAAGACACTTCTCTTAATTATTCATGAGCCGGAGTGTTCTTATCCAATGAGAAGACGCTTCTCTTAATTATTCATGAGCCTGAGTGTTCTTATCCAATGAGAAGACACTTCTCTTAATTATTCATGAGCCGGAGTGTTCTTATCCAATGAGAAGACACTTCTCTTAATTATTCATGAGCCGGAGTGTTCTTATCCAATGAGAAGACGCTTCTCTTAATTATTCATGAGCCTGAGTGTTCTTATCCAATGAGAAGACACTTCTCTTAATTATTCATGAGCTGGAGTGTTCTTATCCAATGAGAAGACGCCTCTTAATTATTCATGAGCCTGAGTGTTCTTATCCAATGAGAAGACGCTTCTCTTAATTATTCATGAGCCTGAGTGTTCTTATCCAATGAGAAGACACTTCTCTTAATTATTCATGAGCCTGAGTGTTCTTATCCAATGAGAAGACACTTCTCTTAATTATTCATGAGCCTGAGTGTTCTTATTCAATGAGAAGACACTTCTCTTAATTATTCATGAGCCTGAGTGTTCTTATCCAATGAGAAGACACTTCTCTTAATTATTCATGAGCCTGAGTGTTCTTATCCAATGAGAAGACACTTCTCTTAATAATTCATGAGACTGCGTGTTCTTATCCAATGAGAAGACACTTCTCTTAATGATTCATGAGCCTGAGTGTTCTTATCCAATGAGAAGACACTTCTCTTAATGATTCATGAGACTGCGTGTTCTTATCCAATGAGAAGACACTTCTCTTAATGATTCCCGTCAGCACGTGTTGCATGTGTGCGGAGTGTGAAAAAACACGTTCATGGATCACGATTGACGGTTTGTCTTGGCTTTGTAATAGTTTCTGAGTGGCTTAAATTCTCCTACCATGAGTACCCGTGTCTCTTTAGAGATCATTTATATAACGCCTCAAAGAATGCAACACTGCATTCATATTCTATATGGTAACTAAACTCGGAATCTGGCAGCAGCAGAATTATTCAACAAATACTTATAAACCTGCAAATGCTGACCTACTGTAAGTGTCAATCGATTCTATATGCTTTTATTTAATATATATATATATATATATATATATATATATATATATATATATATTAGGGCTGTCAAAGGATTAAAATATTTAATCGCGATTAATCGCATTAATGTCATAGTTAACTTGCGATTAATCACAATTATTTTTTATCTATTCTAAATGTCTCTTGATTTTCTATTTGTCCCATTATTTTTTCTCATTTTAATGCTCTCAACATGGAAAAGTGGATCAGCTTATACTGTGTTCAATTTCACACTAACATTCTCACTTGGAGCAAATAATCTCTCAATGTAACACTGTCCATAAATAAAAGGGTGAAAGAAATACTGACGAGGTCCTGATATTGACGAGGGGGCGGAGAATTCGCATCAGCTGTGTGTGTGTGTGTGTGCTTGGCCATCAAGTGGTATTTCAGACTGGACGCGCTGCGATGATGATAGCTCAGTTCACAACGACAAAACACACAGATCACTTTGGTCTTGTCAATGGAACCATTTGGCAACTTTTTAAAAGTAAACTTTCCATTCAGAATCTTATTGGCATACATTTCGCCGTCTCGCGCTCGTCATCCACTCAAAGCGCAACGTTAACCAACTATTTGGCCGGCTCGCAAGCCCAAAAGTGTGTGCGGCGCGCCTGTTGTTATGTTTCCGCTCTAGCTAGATCCGCTTGCGCTTTGGTCGACGAAGCAACAAAACGTCCTCGCGTGGCGCAAGCCATTGAAATGAATGGGTTTCATAGCGCAGTGCCGCGTCCTGTTGTAACAGCATGTGAAAAAAACGACAAAGTTTGCTAGGCCAAAAAGACCGTTAATCGCGCGATAAAAAAATTTACGCCGTTAAAATGGGTTTGCGTTAACGCCGTTAATAACACGTTTAACTGACAGCCCTAATATATATATATTAATTGTTTAACAGCAGAATTCATGACGACCAACTGCATTACCCATTATGCTGTATAATAAATTCCACCAATCAAAATGTAGCGGAGAGAAAGTCGTGCCAGAACGTGTGTGTTTATATATACATGCATATTTTGAATGAAACTGAGCCTTCTGGTTAGCCTGGTAACACCAGACTCTGCTACTTCACTTTGCTTCGTAGACAGAGTCTGGAATGGCATAATAGAGAAGTGTTATCTCTCTCGCTAGGGGGCGCTTGTCTGAAGTTTAAAATCATTGGTTACCCGTAAGCCAATCAGATAAGTTTATTTATGACGTATGTTATGCGCCGACACAGCCGCATCGAACCACAGACATCATGCATCGAACTCAAATCTATGATCGAACTTCCACTGTAAACACTTGATGATGCGAGCGAAATACCGGAGTGAACATGGCTGTAAACGACTTTTGCAGATTAGGCGAAGCTAATCTACGCATCCACGGTACAATCACGGCCTCTAAACTCATTTTTGCCAGAGTGAAACAGCAAATATTTGTAGCCAACTCTCAAATTTAGGATTAGATCTTTTTTATTTTTTTATTAATGCCGACAGTAAAATGTTGCCAGATGTTGCTACGAAAAACAAGCAAAACAAAACAAAATAATAAATAATCCAAAATAAGTTCAAAGCTTGTGTTTTGGAAATAAGATTAATATATCACTAACCCTAACATGCAACTTTCCACTTTAATAACTTCCTAAAGTGTCACATTAAATCAGAAAAACAGGTCCAGGAGACTACTGCCACCTTTCCATTAGGTGGATCTGGCAACACGGAGGCTGCATCCGCGCCCTCACTCACAACGCGCTCTCAAGCCCCGTTCACTGCGCTAGCTTCTCGCAGCAACATGAATTGCAAACACTCATATGAGGTGGTTTAAACACGGCTAATTAATCATTCAGAGAGCTTGACATTTTATTTTTTAATGTAAAAAAAATGACGTGACCTCATAGCTGGCTACGGCCATGCTTAGTTTCAAGATCACAGCATGACATGGAAATATTTAAGGACTCGAAAAGAAAGGAGACACAGGCCTGTCAAAATGTAGCCAGTTCGAGCTCAACCGATAAAAGAGGCCGAGATACACCATCTAGAACTCCAAGGACCATAAAAAAGCAGAGGAAGTCCATGGAGTTGTGATCACGGAACAGTGTCACCGAGGTGGTAGGGTTGCCAACTGTCCCGAATTAGCCGGGACGTCCCGATTATTAACCCTAATTTATTTGTCCCGTACGGGACCTCTCTTGTCCCGATTATTGAGTGCTACGCTGATCTGAGTGGTAACAGCAACACGACACTTGAGAATGAGTTCAAATCTTCTGGAATCTAGAGCTGCGAATGCGAGACGGAACATGTGCGCCAGCGCCAAACCGTGTATCGCGCCCACAACAGAGAGGGGGAGACCTTGCTTGCGAGATAAACTCCCCCCCCCCCATAGTAATAATGACCCTAATTGTCCCGCATTTTTCTTTTCGGAAGTTGGCAACCCTACAAGGTGGGTTAAACACTACAACTACCTATTTACAAATCTACTAAATTTAAAATTAGCATTTGTTTTCTCTCAATTTTTTTTATATATGAGAATGTTTGAAAAACCCCAGAATGTTCTCCATAACACAGCGAATTGCATCCCGTGTCTCGTTTCCCATTTCCGCGGTCATTTCGGTTTTCGATTTCTCTAACCTACAATGTAAAACTCGGCGCTTAGCGTCTACGTCACGGCTCTCAGCCCGCCCTCTGTTCGTTGATTGGCCGGCTGTTTTCAGGCCGAAGGAAAACTGAGAGATAGGCTGCTATCTCAGACTGACTACAGGAGCGAAATGAAATTAGCGGAAGTAGGAAGTCTGACGTAGTCAGGCTACCTTCTGGTTGGCTTGGTAAATACATCTGTATGAAAGAAAGCGAATGCATAAACTACTTCTGGACCAAAGTGCCCTCTGTAGAGGGTTTATGAGCCTTCAGTAAGCTAGTGCTCCATTATATGTGCCCTTGTTCGCCCGCAGTTTTAGGTCAAAGGTCAGGATGTGCACCATTCTCAAATCTAGGGTTACGGCAGGCTGTGAAAACAGTGTACAGTATAAAGGAGAGACGCTAGGCCAAAGCAGCATCTTTACACTAACTGTGTTGATCGATCTGATTCAAATATACAGAATAAAACCTGTATAATTGTTGTTAACACATAGTCTTGCATTGGACATGCAAAGTAAATGTAAATAAATTTGACAAAATTGCACTGGTCCTGTGGGTGAAGTCACATGACACCATATCGTCTCTGTGTAGCGCCCGCACACAAGCATGGCAGTCAGAGAGACGAGCAGCGAGGCCCATGTGACCCTCGTTCTCCTTTACCTGCCCCTTCTCTGCCAGGCTCCGCTCCAGGTCATCGATCCGGGCCTGACAGCCAATCAGCTCCGCCTGCAGCTGCTCCCGTGTCTGACGGACAGAGCAAGAGCCAATCAGAGAGCCAGCCTCGCCAGGTACACTCTACACGGGCTGCTTTTCAAGTTCAAATCAATTACAAAATTTGGTACGGAATTTTCTGAGGCAGGAACTTTCGGCCATGCTTGCTTCAATGCTGGCTGAGCGGCATTTCAGTGAGGGAAGAGGAGGTTCTGAAAAGGTCTTGAAGTTCAATTAAACTGGGTCTAAATATTGGAGTGATTGATGGAGATTTGAAGGGATAGTTCCCCCAAAATTCTAAATTACCCCATGATTTACTCACCCTCAAGTCATCCTAGGTGTATATGACATTCTTCTTTCAGACGAATACAGTCAGAGTTATATTAAAAAATGTCCACATCGGCTCTCTTTACCCAGCATTTTTCTCGATAGTTTCCGGTCACTGGTCAATAAAATGGACGAACTCGCCTGTGCATTTCCTGCAATTAGAGAATTATGGACTCTAATATCATGGTTTTTACAGAAACATGGCTGAATAATGGCATTCTGGACAGCGCTATTGAGTTAGCTGAACGCTAGGTTCTCCAGGCAGACAGGACGGCAGAGGGTTGTGCATTTTTATAAATAAAGCTTGGTGCATAAACTCTGTTATCGCTGGAAGACACTGCTCACCAAACCTGGAATTTCTTATGGTTAAATGTAGACCCTTTTATATGCCAAGAGAATACCACCGGACACTAATGCTAAGCCTGCAATGAAAGAACCACATGCAACCATTAGCAAACAACAAACAATTCACCCAGGGGCTGCTTTTATTGTTGCGGGTGATTTCAATCACTCCAACTTAAAGACGGTCCTCCCCAGATTTTATCAGCATGTCTCCTACCACACTAGCCTGGGAAAACCCCGACAACTTCCGGCTAATTTAGATTTGCTCTGCAAGTTAGTCTGGCAAAGAGCTCATTCAAGCCCATTTCTAATCCGTCGAAATCGTGGCACCAATCAGAAACGTTGGGGCGGGCTTTACACGATGACGACAGCACAGCGACGGTGAAGCAGATTTTGTACATTTACAAAGATGGATGCCGCCGTAGAACTAGGGGTGTGACGGTTATAGTTGAACACCGTCATTAGAACTCTATAACCGCCAAACCATGTTATTAAAATATTTTTTTCACAAACATTTTTTATCATAGAGAATGTTTAAATACTAATATCAGCTTACGAGGGAAACGGAGGCGGAGTGAGTGGTGCTTCGGAGACTGCTACTGCTGGAGATGATTCGGGAGAGGTCTGTGTCTGTGTTTTTTTGTTAAGGTTTTGTTTACTGTGTGTGATTCATTTAATGGAAAGCACATTCACTTCTAGTTGTCTTGCTGTTAATTTTAAATAACCGTAGAGCAAGTAGCTAATCAGTGTCTGCTCGTTTATTCAAACTAAGTTGTTCTATAACATACGAACGTTGCTCTGCATACGTCATCTCCATCGCACTGATTGGTTTTAGGTCTATCCAATTGCGCCCAGAGGCATTTGAGCTATGTCCGTTGGTGACGCCCCTTTGGAAATTATTTGTCTATGAAGCTTTGCCAGACCATAACTCAGTTACAACTGAGAATGGTCTGGGTTTAACCAGGCTACTGCTACACCAAAGATAGTAAAACTCTGGACCAGGTTTACACTAACCAGACTGATCTCATAAAATTGCGTGTGTATGACACGCCAATTCGTATTTCCATTTTTGGCGTGCTATCAACACGCACAATCGCTTTTCAGCGTGTTTATGAACGCAGTTAACTTAACGTTATTACTGTATATATAAATATATGACCTACCTCCACCCCGTCCCTAAACCTACCCGTCACTGGGGTTAATAGCATTTATGAGTCTTCCCCTACCATCCTAGGAAAAAAAAATATCGCTCCCCAGATGTAGATCTACATTTTGCTTCGTTTCGCTCGGAAATTTAATGGCGTGTACATATACGCGGAATCACTTGGACATTAATGGCGTAGACATACACGCATACACGCGGATATCTCAAAATGCGTATAGATAACACGCCACTTGACTTGAAAGTGGCGTGTCTGTTTACGCAAAAGTCATGATGTCATGTTGCACTAACATACCTGGAGCTTACAGAGATACCCCCTCCCCCATTTGGGTAAATCAGATCACATCTCCCTGTTCCTCCTTCCCACGTATTTATCACTTATTCAACGTGTGGAACCTACAGTGAAGACAATCAAAGTGTGGCCAGAGGGAGCAGACTCTGAACTGCAGGACCGGTTTCAACAGACTGATTGGAAAGGCAACCTGTGGCTCCTACATAGACATCGACAGATACCCTTCCTTCATACTGGATCATATAATCATTACAATAGACAGTGTCACTACACAGAAACAGATCACTCTCTACCCTAACCAGAAGCTCTGGATAAATAGAGAGGTTCGCTTCTTACTGAAGGCACACAACCCTGCCTTTTGATCTGGTGATGCACAGGCCTCCAGTATAGCCAGAGCTAATCTGAGATGAGGCAGTAAGAAGGCCAAGCACTGCCACAAGATGAAGATTGAGGAACACGTCACCAACTCAAACTCCCACTGTATGTGGCAGGGCATTCAGACCATTAGTGACTACAAACCTACATACCCCTCTCCTCCATCAACCAATATCACCTTCCTTAATCGCCTTGAAAGGGATAACCAGGAACTGACAAACAAAATCAAGCTTTCTGCTGACCACCAGCCATTTCCACTCGCGACCAGTGAAGTCGGCCAGCACTGAGCAGGATTAATGCAGGGAAAGCAGCAGGGCCTGACGGCAGTCCTGGACGTGTTCTCAGGACATGCGCTGGAGAATCGGCGGGGGTTCTGACAGACTTATGGTGCTTTTCCACTGCATGGTACGGTACGGCTCGGCTCGGTACGGCTCACTTGTGGCGCTTTTCCACTGCATGGTACGGTACGATACGGCTCGCTTTAAATGGTACCACCTCTGTTGAGGTTCCAAGCGTACCGTACCGATACTAAAATGTAACGTGAACACACTGCAGATCACTGATTGGTCAGACAGAATCGTCACTACCAGCGTCATTGTATTTGCGAGACATCAAACCCGCTAGATTTAAATAGTAACAGTCAGTCAGCCACCGCAGTAGCACCTGTTTTAAAACGACTTGCTTGAAGAAAAAAGAAAGAAAGAAAACTTCCAAAAAAGAAATGGCTGAATCGTGGTCAGTGGACAAAGTACAGACGTTCCTCTCGTTGGTTGCCGAGGAGCGGATAAACTATAACAATCAGACTATAATCCCACCCACTTTGAAGCGGTACTAACTGCAGTGGAAAAGCAAACCGAGGTAAAGCGAACCAAGCCGTGCCATGCCGAGCCGAGCCGAGCCGTACGACGCAGTGGAAAAGCAAAGCGAGCCGAACCGTGCCGCGCTGAGCCGAACCGTACTGAGCCGTACCAGCAGTGGAAAAGCGCCATTATTCAACCTGTCTCTTGTACGAGCTACTGTGCCTGCCTGCTTCAAGACCACTTCTACTGTACCAATACCAAAAAACTCTTTTATGATGGATAGATGCACTATTATGATGGATAGATGCACTTTTATGATGGATAGATGCACTTTTATGATGATGATGGATACACTTTAATGATGGATAGATGCACTTTTATGATGGATAGATGCACTTTTATGATGGACAGATGCACTTTTATGATGGATAGATGCACTTTTATGATGATGGATGCACTTTAATGATGGACAGATGCACTTTAATTATGGATATATGCACTATTATGATGGATAGATGCACTTTTATGATGGATAGATGCACTTTTATGATGATGATGGATACACTTTAATGATGGATAGATGCACTTTTATGATGGATAGATGCACTTTTATGATGGACAGATGCACTTTTATGATGGATAGATGCACTTTTATGATGATGGATGCACTTTAATGATGGACAGATGCACTTTAATTATGGATATATGCACTTTTATGATGGATAGATGCACTTTTATGATGGACAGATGCACTTTTATGATGGATAGATGCACTTTTATGGTGGATAGATGCACTTTTATGATGGATAAATGCACTTTTATGATGATGGATGCACTTTAATGATGGACAGATGCACTTTAATTATGGATATATGCACTTTTATGATGGATAGATGCACTTTTATGATGATGGATGCACTTTTATGATGGCTAGATGCACTTTTATGATGGATAGATGCACTTTTATTATGGACAGATGCACTTTTATATTGGACAGATGCACTTTTATCATGGATAGATGCACTTTTATCATGGACAGATGCACTTTTATGATGGATAGATGCACTTTTATGATGGATAGATGCACTTTTATGATGCACAGATGCACTTTTATGATGGATAGATGTGCTTTTATGATGGATAGATGCATTTTTATGATGGACGGATGTACTTTTATGATGGACAGATGCACTTTTATGATGATAGATGCACTTTTTTGATGGATAGATGTGCTTTTATGATGGATAGATGCATTTTTATGATGGACGGATGTACTTTTATGATAGATAGATGCACTTTTATGATGATAGATGCACTTTTATGATGGATAGATGTGCTTTTATGATGGACAGATGCGCTTTTATGATGATAGATGGACTTTTATGATGGACAGATGCACTTTTATGATGATAGATGCACTTTAATGATGGATAGATGCACTTTAATGATGATAGATGCACTTTTATGATGGATAGACGCACTTTTATGATGATAGATGCACTTTAATGATGGATAGATGTGCTTTTATGATGGACAGATGCGCTTTTATGATGATAGATGGACTTTTATGATGGACAGATGCACTTTTATGATGATAGATGCACTTTAATGATGGATAGATGCACTTTAATGATGATAGATGCACTTTTATGATGGATAGACGCACTTTTATGATGATAGATGCACTTTTATGATGGATAGATGTGCTTTTATGATGGACAGATGCGCTTTTATGATGATAGATGGACTTTTATGATGGACAGATGCACTTTTATGATGATAGATGCACTTTAATGATGGATAGATGCACTTTAATGATGATAGATGCACTTTTATGATGGATAGACGCACTTTTATGATGATAGATGCACTTTAATGATGGATAGATTCACTTTAATGATGATAGATGCACTTTTATGATGGACAGATGCACTTTTATGATGATAGATGCACTTTTATGATGGACAGATGCACTTTTATGATGGACAGATGCACTTTTATGATGGATAGATGCACTTTTATGATGGACAGATGCACTTTTATGATGGACAGATGCACTTTTATGATGGACAGATGCACTTTTATGATGGATAGATGCACTTTTATGATGGACAGATGCACTTTTAATGATGGACAGATGCACTTTTATGATGGACAGATGCACTTTTATCATGGACAGATGCACTTTTATCATGGACAGATGCACTTTTATCATGGACAGATGCACTTTTATCATGGACAGATGCACTTTGATGGACTTCAAAACAGAAATGGCCATTCACTGCCATTATAAAGGTTGGAAGAGTCAGGACATGTTTTAATATAACTCTGACTGTATTCATCTGACAGAAGAATGTCATATACACCTAGGATGACTTGAGGGAGAGTAAATCATGGGCTAATTAAAATTTTTGGGTGAACTATCCCTTTAAAATGAAATGTGTAAGAGAACCGGTGTGTGTGCGGTTATCATGCGTGTGTGTGTGTCTGGGGTCGCGCTCACCCTGCAGTGCCTCTCGGGGTCCAGCGGGCCGGCCGTCTCCTGCAGAAGTGCGTACGCTCGCTGTAGCGCCTGGTACTCGCGGGTCAGCTGACGGAACCGTAGCTCCGCCTCTTCCCGGCAGAAGACCTGCCCAACAACACAAGCTGTCAATCACAGCTGTCAACACATCACATCATTTACCCATCCTTTCTTATCAATCAGGATTAAACTAGTTTAGTAGTTCCTATACGTCAAAAACACTACTTCTTTGTTTGTCTGACCCATAGATTGTTTATTATTGTGATATCTATATTTGCAGTGCAGGGCGGGTAATAATCTGTTTCCATTCGCCACCTATTTGTATGTGCATTTTGGGATATCAATAAAAAAATTGCTTAATGGAAATAGCAAGATGAGCATTCTTTTGAAAAATGTGCATTAAAAACAAGTGTCTTTTTAAACATTTTATTGGATACGAAGACATGCACATAAACTATGATGGAAACGGAATAAATCCCTGTACACGCAGCATAACCTCAGGTGACTTTGCCTCAGCGTCAGCTTTGATTGGCTAACTGGAGTAACCAGCGGACCAATGGCATCGCAGCATCTCTAAAGTTGGTTTAGTGTTTCTGAAAGTCGAAGTGTGTGATCAGAGTGATTGTGTGTAATTCCCTCCAGAAGCGTCTCACACACACGAGTGTGTTCCCGAACACCAGCATCCGAACGCCAGAGAACACGACAGCGTTTACTGTGTTACTGTGTTACGTGTTACTGTGTTACGCTCGACACACACTCGTTTATGATGGAGGGAAAACAGCCGATTGCAGAAACACAGTTTATTACTGATATTTTGCACCAGGAAGTGATGATGTTGTTCTCTTGAACACGTGGGATGGAAACGCTGTTTTATTCACATGTGTTTTATGCCATATTCCAATTTTGCACATGGTAAATTTACTTTAAACACAAAATGTTATTTTTATACAAGCTTTTCAGAAAATCATGATATTCATCAAAGAATCCTGAAAAATAAAATATATGATAGTTTCCACAAAAACATGAAACTGTTTTCAACACTGATAATAATCATAAATGTTTCTTGAGCATCAGATCCTCATATTAGAGTGATTTCTGAAGGATCATGTGACACTGAAGACTGGAGTAATGACACAGGAATAAATTACACTTTACTATATTCACATAGAAAACTGAATAATATTTCACTGTTGTACTGTATTTGTGATCAGATAATCGCAGCTCTGCTGAGCAGAGAGACTCAGACTCAGAGATGCTTGAGTGTGTTGTGCAGGTATAGTGAAGTAAAGCATGACATACGTCCTCGAGGTCCTCTTCGGGTGTAGCAGGCGTGTGGTCTGTGTTATATGATGTCAGAGACGACGTCTCAGAGTCGACAGATTCTTCATCAAATCCAAAATATGTCTCCACAACATGCCTCTGAAAGACAGAATCAGGTCTTGAACATCATAAACCACTCTCTAACTTTCACACAATGTCCGCCAGTGAAGCCGTACGAGACGTGGGATAATGATCTCCTGTCTTCTGCGTCCCTCAGGATCGCTCCTGCTTCCAAACCTGGCATTATTGCGTTACTGCAAATGTTTCTTTCTCCAGACTGAAGGAATCAAGGTTGTTCATACCCACAGACGCTGAAAACACAGCGCGACTCGTTTCTGAACACACAAGAACGTTTTTTCAAGGATTTCCCATGTCTCTTACCATCGTGCTTGTAGGTCATCTCCTGACAGCCGGAGAAATACAGACACACCAGCGCACACAGACACAGGAACATGCAGAGATACAGCACCAGCAGAAAGTACTCGCTCATACTGAACGGCTTTACAAACACCCCCCGAAACACACTCGCCCCAGCATCATCTTCCTCAGCGTTCTCGAGCAGAGCCACAGATGTGTGTGTGTTACGCCAGTGTCGGATGAGTTTATAGTCACGTCTGCTGACTCCTCCTCCTTAGCAACACTTCTGGAGAACCCACAACTAAACCTGGTCACCATCACAACATCAGGACCACACGCAAACTTCCCTCTTATCCATCTCCTCTATTCAGGACATCCTCCAATGTTCCCAGAGAGGTGTTGTCATTTTCAGGGGACCATTTTATACCCAAATATAGTACGTACATCCAAACACACACAAACTCAGGGGGTAGTGACATCTGCGTATATAGACTTCTTAATGTGGTTTCTAGTTGTTTGGTTGAGTTGCTTTTGACTGTTGTGACCCTTTAGACAAGAAGAGAAATCTGGAGAATGCGTGAGAAAGAAAAGAGAAAGCAAAGTCTCGAGAGGCCAATTACTGTGCGATGCTCATCAGAGGAGACCGTTGCTTAGAGACGGCCCATACAGAGAAGAGAAGCAACCGGAGCGAGACTTCCACATGTGGATGAGGAGCTGTGCAGGAGCTCACCTTGGGCAACTTGATGTTTTTCCTCCGGTTCTTCTTGTTGATTATCAGCCTGTCCCGTTCCTGAAAGCACATCCAGACATTACGTAACACACACACACACACACCTCAGAGTCGTCGCTTAGCGCGAGATTCATTTCACATTCGATCAGAATGAGTGTCACATTTCAAAAGTTTAGGGTCGGTAAGATTTAGTGCGTTTAAAAGAAGTCTCTCTGGCCTCGTTTACACTGTCAGTGAAATGTGACCAAATTCCGATGTTTTGCTCGGATGCGACACAGATCGGATGTGTTCTATGACAGTGTAAACAGGAAAAAAACGCATGCATTCGGATATTTCGAGATCGGTTTCAGGCCTCATTCATATGTGGAAATAAATCAGATATATATCAGATATGTGCCAATGCAACTGTCATGTAAACGGGCAGATCGGATTTTCTGAGGCATTAGGCTAGTCTCCGCGGTTTAACGACGAGAGAAACCCCGACGAGCAACTGCGAAGCGGCGGATGGCCCGACGAAATGTCGTGTCGTCGTAGGAGAGGAATGTGGACACACGTTGACACTATAGTTTTTGCGTGCATATGATACGCACTTTATGGCTTGTAATACGCACACACTCCACACCCCTAATCCTACCCAAGGGGTTTACAGTGCGCATCATGCATGCAAAAACTATTTTTGGAGTATAAATGGCACGAGAAATAAAATTTTTGGTAGCCTATAGATACGCACTTTCATGAGATCGTGTTGTATGTTCCCACCAGTCCTGAGACCTCGCACACAATAACTGAAGCATATGCGCAGGCTGCAATGATGGGCCTTTTCGTCCTCCCCCGCCTCCGCCTCAAAATCATGGTGATGTTTGGCGAACTTCGCATATATCACAAAGCTAGCATCAAGCATATTTCGCGTTCAACCATCTGTGCAAGAACCCCCTTTAAGCATGCACGATGTTTCAGATAGTAGGCCTATGTCAAGTGTAAACACATGAATCGGATATAGGTCACAATTGAAAGAACGTATAAACGGACTGTCAAAAAAAATCAGAATTGGGCATCAAGACCTGCAGTGTAAACGAGGCCTTAGGGTACGTTTACACGACAACGATGTCCTTAACCTGAATAAGTTTCCCGCGTTCACACGGATCAGCGACGGTAACCGCTGTATTCTGCTGCCAGGCCAGATGATGGCGCTGTCACTTAAAGAAACACTATACGCACGTTGAGGCACTATGAGGCACGTTTAGTCATGTGATGTACGGACAGATTCTATGTTTATACCGGCATGTGCACTTCGCTTTCAGTGTTGCTACAGTGTTACCTCTTCAGATGTACGTGCGGGCGAGTGTGTATTGGGCCAGACAGTGAGTGGGGATTGGCCTGAAGATCGTGCCAGTGAGAACTTTATTACGTCTGCACTCTCAGCATTCCCAGCGAGCTTTTATTACGCTTTACACACGTGCCGTAAGATGATTTAAGCGTCTTCCGATGTTTCAGTGTGGACGAGAAACATATGGAAAACGTTTGGAAACGCTAGTGTGGAATGAATCTTTTTAGTATAAATGTAGTTTTATGCTCACCAAGACTGCATTAATTTAAAAGTCGTACTGTCACGTTCTGACCCCAAACTCTTGAAGATTGTGTTTCCCCGACAGCGCTCTGTTGCTGGGAATACTGTAATATCAGCATGTGTGCAAACAGAAGTCATGAGGGAGGGGAAGAGAAAATGAGGCTGTAATTCATTTCTAATTAGGCTTTGTCTTAATGAAGAAAACAAACTAATTAACAGACACAGCACTGATTACCAAACACAAGTAATTACAGGGCAAGGCCAATTAGAGAATGAGCACAAACACAGACACGCATTATAAAGCTGAAAACCAGGCAAGGACACAGAATCTGCGGGTGGAAATATCTTAAGGCTGGAACACACTACACGACTCTTCAAATCTGGACAGATTTAAAACACTAGGCATCATACACTCGCAAAGTTTGTAACTAGCTCCAGAGGGTAACCTGGGCATTAAACACTAAACCACTGCACACACTACCAGACTTTCAGACAGAACAAACTCACACAGAAACACATGCTTTGTTGCTCGAAGTCGTGTGGCGAATGAAAACAATATGTGTTCTAAAATCAGCTCAAAATATCCCACATGTCTGATGTCCTCCGACTGGATTGAAGCTTGAAAAAACGCAATCTGTGACCATCATACACTACTTTCTGTGAAATCTGTCAACTCAAATCTGCAGTAACTAGCGTCAACTTGTCCTGACTGTACATCGGGCAAATGTCCTGCAGTGTATTCCAGCCTTTATTGAGTGCTTATTATTGAAATGCTCATTTGCTTAATCATTTCTACAATAGGGCATGTGTTTGTTAACTAATAGCATCAAAGCCTCACTTTCCATTAGCAAATTAAATCATGATGGATAAAAGCTAAGTTACTTCCCAGGTTCACTGAATGCACACACAAATGCATTGATATGGAAGGTAAATATGTTGTGGATCAGGTTCATGTTCACTCCACTGCTCTCGGTTAACTACTCAAGCATGCCTGACATGGGGTCATTCGCACAAGCCTTCCTCTCGTTGCAGATCTCAACATGCGTGCGCTGAAACGAACCTGTGTGAGCTCGTCTATAACGCCGCGCTGCTCGCTGATCTGCAGGCGCAGATACTCCAGCTCCTGTTGCTCGTGGGTTTGACTGAGGTCCGTCAGAGAAGTGTGTCTCTTCAGGACGCCCGGCTGCGAGTTCTGATGAGATTTCTCCTTCTGAGGGAACACAGGGAGAGGGATTTACTCCACAAGATCAGTTTAAGTACAGTACGGGCTAAACGGAAATGATTCTAAATGCTTTCCTGTTATTTCCGTGCTGCCTTTCTCAACTCACCTGCTCTGCGTTCTCTCTGCTGAGCGTCTTCAGCTTGTCCTCCATGCGCTGTAGAGTCTGCTGCAGCTCTTCATTCTTCTTATTCAAGCGCTTATTCTTCTCCATGAGCGGCTTCATCTCTCCGTCGGTTTCCCGCACTCGTTTCAGCTGTACGGCAGAGAGAGAGACGGATCTACAGACAGGCCTGACAGAACACAAGACTTATTGCGAAATACTTCTCTAACAGATATTGAAAACAATAAAACAATCTTTTGAGGACAAATACAAATTGTAAATAAAATTAAGATTATTGGAGTATGTTTTACAAGAAAATATTATTTCAGTCATTTTCCTTCAAAATGTCACGTTTAATTCAATGTGTTACTTGTCATTAGATCATTGTAATTATTTGTGAAATTTACTAGCAATTTCTGAGGGGAAAATGCTCCAACGTAAATCCTATTATTTTTTTTTTAGTGTAGTGAGTGACAGGTCAGCAGGGGAAAAAGTGTATAATCATTTATTTTTATCAGCAGATTGAAAATGCTTCCCATATCTTTTCTTGTTGAACTCCAAGGGCAAGATTTACTAACAACTTGCTCTAGCGTAAACCCTCTCTTGTGGTTAAAAACTACTGTCAGGATTTACTAAAGACACACAGTGAAAAATCAGTGCTGAAAAGGCGTGGACAGGGTTATTTCTGCAGCTGACCTTATTGCATATGGATTTGTAGGAGTTTCCCTTTCAGGGGGAAAGTGGTAAATTTATGTGAGGAGGAATAATCATGTATTGTTTGTTTGATGCTAATTCTATAATAAAAAGAAAGACTGATTAAACTAAATAACAGTCTGTGCATGGAAAGATAACATGGCTGTAAAAGTGTATGTTCAGTTACTTTGCTTCCCCTGTCACGCAACAGATCGAGACAAAACAGGTAAGAAGCCAATAGATATATTTTATTTGCAGGTATCGAAGAAGCAGCAGGAGAGATGAATGCGTGAGTACAGGACCATGGAAGCAAGTTGCAGGAGGTTTAGACGAACAGGTAGGGACTCTGTGAACGTTGGTTGGTAATGACGAGACCAGACAACTGAAGTGTGGATGGAGACTGCTATTTAAAAGCAGTGCTGGTGATTAGATGCAGGTGCAGAGAATCAGTATTCCTGTGATTGTGAACGACAGGGTGGGGCTGAGTGATACGGTGTGTGTTGAATGGCTGGTGATGTGGCAGATCCTGACTGGGACGACCTCGACCTCTGGGAGCAGGACGGTTGGGATGTTCCTTGTGAAATTGAGTTAGCAGAGATGGGTCCAGTATGTTATCACGGGCGACCCAGGAGCTTTCCTCTGGACCGTATCCCTCCCAGTCAACGAGGTACTCTAGTCGGGTGCCCCGTCGTCGGTTGTCAAGGATGGCATGAACTCTGTAAATGCGGAGGAGGAACAGCCACATCACTAGTTCCTGGAGCAGAAGACAACACAGGTTCAGAGGTGGTATCTGAGAGTGGCAGATCTTTGTGCATCAGCTTGGTTCTTGTGTCTTCGCACTGCCTGTTGAAGATGTACGTGTGCCGAGTCCCATACCCTCTGGCTTTCTTCGAACCAAGGGTTGACAGCTGGAACCTTTGATGGTTCGCCAGACCAGGGGAACAGTGGTGGCTGGTAATCGAGCATCCATTGGAAAAGGTGTTAAACTAAAGGTCTTTGGGCATACTTGGCCCAGGGGAGTAAATGACTCCAGCTGTCCTGGTGTTGGTGGCAGTAGGACCGCAGGTATCTCCCGATCTCTAGGATCTTACGCTCAGTCTGGCCATTTGTTTGCAGGTGGTATCCTGACGAAAGGCTCACGGAGACCCCCAATAACCTGAAGAAGGCTTGCCAGACTCGGAAAATTAATTGTGGGCTTCTATCTGATACCATGTCCTCCGGGAGTCCAAAATGATGGAACACATGCTGGAAAAGCAGTTCAGCGGCCTCCAGTGCTGTGGGCAGGTCCTTCAGGGGTGTCAGTTTGCAAGCTTTGGAGAACTGGTCAACTACTACGAATAAAAAGTTAGAGTTAGAAGTAGAAGTTAGAAGAGGGTAGATCCGTCGTAAACTCGATTTCCACATGGGACCAGGGTCTCTGAGGTATAGGCAGTGGGACCAGCTTTCCCTCCGAGAGACTTCGTGGTGTGTTGGTTATGGGACAGACTGTGAAGCCCATCACGTATCGGGAGATATCCTGGGACATGGTGGGTCACCAGTAATGATTCTGGAGAAGGGAGAGGGTTTTCTGGTTGCATGGGTGTCCAGAGCCCGGAGAGGTGTGTGCTGAGTCCATGAGAAACGGATGAAGGGAAGAAGGAACATATATTCGTTCCTCAGGACCTCCCGGCGGAGAAGTTTCAGAATGAGTGGCTTCGTCGAGGGCCAATATGATGGGACGTACGATCAAGGCTGGAGGGAGGATGGATTCTGGAGGAGATGGATCAGGTTCAGGATAGAGCATCAGCTCTACAGTTGACCTGGAGGATAAGTGACAATGAAATTTAATCTGGTGAAGAAAAGGACTCACCGGGCTTGTCAAGGGTTAAGTCTCTTGTCATCGCAAAGGTATTCAAGGTTTCGATGATCCGTGATAACTTCAAACTAATGATTGGCTCCCTCCAGCAAGTGTCTCCACTCTTCGAGAGCTAACTTGATCGCCAAAAGTTCTCGGTTATCAATATCATAGTTACGCTTTGCCGGGGACAGCTTTTTGGAAAAAAGGACTCCACATGGCTGGAGTCGTGGAGGGTCACCCTGCTGCTGGGAGACTACAGCTCCTACCCCAGTAGTGGAAGCGTCTACTTCAATGATGAATAGAAAATCATGGTCGGGATGGAACAGGATAGGAGCTGTGAGGAAGGCTTCTTTGAGAAGATGGAAGGCTTGCGTGGCTGGCGGGTTCCAGGACAGAGACTTGGGCCAATCTTTGAGTAGAGATGTGAGTGGATAAGTGATGAGGCTTTAATTGTTGATGAAACGTCAGTAAAAGTTAGCAAATCCAAGGAAGTATTGTAACTGTTTAAATGAAGACGTTAAAGGCCAGTCAAGGATGGTCTCCACCTTCTTCTGGTCCATCTGGATAGCATTATGGTCAATGACATACCCCAGTAAGTGGATGGAAGATTTGTGGATCTCGCACTTTTCAAGCTTGAGATTAAGGTGGTGCTCTTTCAGCTTTTGTAGGACCTGCGAGACGTGTTGGCGATGTAGACGAGTAGATGAGAATATCGTTGATGTAGACGATGACGAACTGGTGTAGGAACTCCTGGAGTACCTCATTCATGTATCCCTCAAATACTGAGGGTGAATTGGACAGTCCATACGGCATCACCAGATATTTGTAGTGGACTGAGGGTGTTACAAAGGCAATCATCCATTCATCACCCTCACGTATTCGAATGAGGTTGAATGCACTCCGCAGGTCCAATTTGGAAAAGATGCGAGCCCCACGTAGCTGTTCTAAGGCGGCAGGTACCAGAGGAAGGGGATAGCGATACTTCCCACTGTTTGGTCATTGGGTATACGGTAGTTGATGCACGGCCGCAAGCCTCCGTCCTTCTTGCTGACAGAGAAAAAGCTGAAAGCGGCAGGGGGCATAGATTAGGGTGACCACCCGTCCCGCTTTGCGTTGTACCGCATAGCATTTTCACCCCTTGTCCCGCACGTCGCATATTGAGAAAATGTCTCGCATTTTCATCAGTCTGTTGATTTTTGATTATCATATTAGGAAAACAGGCATGCATTATTTTGCCTTTTTAAGAAAGCATTTTATTTATTATTTTTGCAGCATAGTTTTTCACCTATATTTAACAGCGCTTCGTCAGAAGTACAAATACAACAGCTGTTTTTTTTTTAATCCTATCTAATAGTTGAAAAGAAAGGAGTCAACACGGTCACTAGTAGGTTGTGACGGCTGTCAATCAAAATGTGGAGCGGTGATTCATTCCGTGTGTTCCTTGTCAGAAAACAAATGGATAATTCGGTACATTAATATTTTAATTTAAAGGGGTCATGGCATGTTTTTTTGTTTTGTTTTATTATGTTCCCTTATGTGCAATTATAGTATTACTATAGTTTTTTGTACAAAAAGACTTTAAAAATGTAGTGATTTATGACCTTTTCCCATCCTGTTTCTCCCCCTCTGACTCAAACAGTCTGTTTTGGAGGTGTTTCCCCTTTAAGAGTTCAGTGTTAACGCCCATTGTTATGATTGGCTAACGTCAGTGCTGCTTATGCATAAATTATTAACGTTAATCATTTTGTATCACATGTAGGCTACACAATGCTCCGCCACGTGAAACTTCGGTCTTCCGATCTTTTACCATCGTGTCAATTCTCAATTGATTTTGATTCATATGCGCGAGGGAGAGAGAGAGGGAGAGCAAGACAGTTTGAAGGCGCGCGGGCGGCCGGGGCTCTCTCTCTCTCTCTCTCTCTCTCTCTCTCTCTCTCTCTCTCTCTCTTGTCATTCTTTCAGTAACATGCGCCCTGTCACACTCATCTACATCACTCACCGAAAAAATAAGGCTTTGGCGGGCTGCATATGCTGCAAATAAAATGCATCCAACTGCTTTCCCTGACGTCTGGATCGTTCGGCAGCATTCAAACATGTTATTTGTCCACAGCCAGGAACAGCAAATCTGCGTGGCATCGCAGTCATCTTATAAACAGACCCCCTCGCTGCACGTCAACGCATGCGATGATGGCGTAGTTGTCTTGCGCTGGAGGCGGTCATATGCAAACGACTGGTACGTCACTTCGTACCGTGACGTCACTAAGTTCAAAGGATCTAGAATGAGCTGTATTTAGAGCTTGATTAAATAAATGGTTCGTTTATAATGGGGAGGATGTCTTAAGCTATGAAACTTGCAGGAGGTTTTAATGGTACAAAGACCTCTTAAATACCAAAAGATCAAGGCAAATTTGGTTTCTCATGTCATGACCCCTTTAACAGAATTTATCAACTTGTTGCCTGCTGTGGTTGTTTTAATACACATCCTTTCTAAAAATATGAAAGTTTTTGGTTTAATATATTCTTAATATATAAGACTGTCAATTAACTAATTTCATGTTGTTTTATAATTTATTTGTTCATTATTTATTTTCTTGGATTTTAGTTGGACTTGGTCTGAACCGTTTCAGAAATAGTGATGCCCGCTGCCTTTGGGCTCAACAATGTTGAATTAAATGACATGTAAAATAAAGACGTTATGTTACATTGTGATGTGATGGTGTTTTCTGGAAGGGACTAAAGAACAAAGTATTTTTTATCAGCTGAAAGGCAGAATACAAATGTTAGATAGACATAATATAACAGTTTCAGGTTATGTTTTAGTGTTGGTAACATGTATCACATTGTCCCACACAAACTTAGTAATCGTCCCACATTTGGTTTGTTTGATGGTGGTCACCCTAGTGTAGATGGTCCGATGAACTGCTGTTGTAGAGATTCCCCAATATGCAGCTCCATGGCCTTCTGCTCCGGGATGGGCAGTGGCTGGACCTGCGTGGATCAGCAAGGTGAGCTGATCGCCTGGAGATGTGAAACAGGCAGCCTTGAAAACAGGAATCACCCCACTGAAGGACCTCTCCGGAGTGTGTTGAGACATCCATGGGCGCCCCAGGATGATTTCCACGGTTGAACCTTCCAGCACCATGAACCGTGGGGGGGAAATGATGAATGACACATACGAGCTGGTAGCTGGACCACGGTCATTCCAGATTGACTGTGCCCACTCTAGTGCTTGTCCACAGAGCAAGGAGATCATGAAAGCTAATTTTGAGCGATCAGTGATGAATGATTGAGGTTGCATCTCAAAGTAGAGCGAACCCTGATGTAGGAACCCGCTGCAATCCTCTGCCTCACCGGTGTGTGTCGCTGGACAGGCCATGGGACCGGCAGAGACAGTCAATAAAGAGGACGGTCTTGTGAGTGGCAGTGAATGACGAATAGCATGAACGATCTCAGCGAATGGATCTGGCTTCAGCATCACGTTGCATCTTGGGTCTGGCCTGGATGCGGTGTGTGTTGAGTGGCTGGAGATGGGGCAGATCCTGTGACATCCACATTGCTTGAAAGGTGAGATATATGTTTTTTTATTATAGAAAATCATTATAGCATAGAAAATGTCCTGTTGTAAAAACAAACAAAAACGTCTGAATGCAGATCATCTATGTGTGAAAAGAGAATTACATATATCTGAAGTAAACTGTGGCGAGCAGGACGAGGCCGAGGGCCGAGGGAGAGCGGCGCGAGGCCGGTGGCGTGATTATGAGCGTCATCTGCGACGCACCGGTCTCGTGTCTCTCACGGAGGAGCGGAACCAAGAGGAGTGACGACAGTGAAGGACGAGAGAGGCCAGGCCTGGATTTATGTTGTGTTTTGTTATATGTGACAGCAGTCGTCCGTGAGGGGCTGCTGCCTTTACTTAACTAACTTACTTAACTTTACTTTCCTCCTAACCCAAGAAATGCAGAAGGTTTTGTGTGATGGGCAGGTTTAGGGGTCGGGTTAGTGTGTGTGTGTGTGTGTGTGTGTGTGTGTGATGGGTCGGTTAGTGTAAGGGCAGAGAATATACAGTTTTTACAGGATAAAAACCATTACTTCTATGGAGAATCCTCACAAAGATATATGTAGGAATTTTATTGCAACTTTTTATCTCACAATTGCCTTTTTTTTTTGCTCACAATTGATTCTGTAAAAGTTATTAATCCTGAAAAAAATCTGAATTGTGGGATAAAAGGTCGAAATTACCCTTTAGATTTTTTATTCCGTGTTGGAAACAAGCTTCAGGAATTAGATCCTATTAGATAAACTGTTAAACATTTGCACAAGGTGTGTGTCTGAGAGCGTGTGTGTGTGTGTGTGTGTGTGTGTACCAGTTCGTTCCTCTCATCGGACAGCAGTGTGTTCCTGTCCTCTAGTTTCCTGATGACGGCCTGCAGCTCAGCGATCTTCAGCTGGAACCGGCGCACGTCTCTCTCTTCCACTTCCTATGAACAGAGAAACATGCTTTATTGTGTGATGGTGTGTAGGAAAAGGTCTCTGACACGTTACTCGTGTTCATGTTCCTGTTCCTGATCCCAGAACACACCTGGTTAGTGGCGGAGTCCGTGTTTTCCCCGAGGGAGGGCACCAGCTCTCTCTTCGGACTGCCATGATGCCGGTCTGCCTCCACTCTCTGCAGCAGCAGCCGCTGCGTCTGCCCCGCCTGCACACCCAGCTCCCTCTCCAGCGACTGCACCACCCGGTCCCTGCTCTTCAGCTCCTCCACCTCACACACACACACACACACACACACACTTCACTACATGCTTTCTAGGCCATTTCACTAACTCCCCTTCCTGCGAGTCTAGCTGCTGGAACAAATAGCAAAACTACTGGGCTGATGTTAGAATCTACTTTATTTTGTTTCACTATTATTATTATATCATCATTTATAACCATAACTAAATTGTCGCACCTTTCTCTTTCAGGTCAGTTGTAAGTGTGGCATTACACATGAAATTATGCTAATTTATGTATTCATTTATTTTTTACATCTATGAGTTAGATTTGTATCTAAAATACTTTGTAAAATACTATATTTAGCCTCTTTCCTGAATCTCTCACACACTTTCAGGACTGGATTTTGTTGGTAAATTTGAATAAGACACTATAAACAGAAACAAAATGTAATAGACATAACAAATAAACTACATCTAATTACCAACAGGCCAAGCTTGTGTAGAGCTAGAGGTCAAAGAGCAGTGGTGTAAGTGTGAAGGGAAGCGTTTAAAGAGAGCTCCACACTAACTCTGCTGTCCCCTGCTGGAGGAGCACTGCACACTGACTGACTCTGCTGCCCCCTGCTGGAGGAGCACTGCACACTGACTGACTCTGCTGCCCCCTGCTGGAGGAGCAGTGCACACTGACTGACTCTGCTGCCCCCTGCTGGAGGACCACTGCACACTGACTGACTCTGCTGCCCCCTGCTGGAGGAGCACTGCACACTGACTGACTCTGCTGCCCCCTGCTGGAGGAGCACTGCACACTGACTGACTCTGCTGCCCCCTGCTGGAGGAGCACTGCACACTGACTGACTCTGCTGCCCCCTGCTGGAGGAGCACTGCACACTGACTGACTCTGCTGCCCCCTGCTGGTGGAGCACTGCACACTGACTGACTCTGCTGCCCCCTGCTGGTGGAGCACTGCACACTGACTCTGCTGCCCCCTGCTGGTGGAGCACTGCACACTGACTGACTCTGCTGCCCCCTGCTGGAGGAGCACTGCACACTGACTGACTCTGCTGCCCCCTGCTGGAGGAGCACTGCACACTGACTGACTCTGCTGCCCCCTGCTGGAGGAGCACTGCACACTGACTGACTCTGCTGCCCCCTGCTGGTGGAGCACTGCACACTGACTGACTCTGCTGCCCCCTGCTGGAGGAGCACTGCACACTGACTCTGCTGCCCCCTGTTGGTGGAGCACTGCACACTGACTGACTCTGCTGCCCCCTGCTGGTGGAGCACTGCACACTGACTGACTCTGCTGCCCCCTGCTGGTGGAGCACTGCACACTGACTGACTCTGCTGCCCCCTGCTGGTGGAGCACTGCACACTGACTCTGCTGCCCCCTGCTGGAGGAGCACTGCACACTGACTGACTCTGCTGCCCCCTGCTGGAGGAGCACTGCACACTGACTGACTCTGCTGCCCCCTGCTGGAGGAGCACTGCACACTGACTGACTCTGCTGCCCCCTGCTGGAGGAGCACTGCACACTGACTCTGCTGCCCCCTGTTGGTGGAGCAGTGCACACTGACTGACTCTGCTGATCTACCTTTACATGTAGAACAGTAAAACACTGACACTGCTGATCAACTTTACACCTCAAACTGGAAGTGTGTTCAAGTAAAATTATATTTTGTTAAAAAACATTCAAGAATTGTTTATGTTGTTTTGTTAGAAAAAGAATATGTAGTTTTTCTTGCATCACAGTGGTTTGCCATAGTTCCTGTAAAACTTGAAATCGCAAAGAATTTCTCTTTTTTATATATAATAAAAAGAGGGGTAAATGTATAACAGTAAAACACTGACATTTTTGCAAATTCACTAATCAATGCGAAGTTACTGGCCCAGTCTGTTGGGATTGGTCTACTCTGCTCTGATTGGTCAGATGGCCCAGTCTGTTGTGATTGGTCTACTCTGATCTGATTGGTCAGACAGACCAGTCTGTTGAGATTGGTCTACTCTGATTGGTCAGATGGCCCAGTCTGTTGGGATTGGTCTACTCTGCTCTGATTGGTCAGATGGCCCAGTCTGTTGGGATTGGTCTACTCTGCTCTGATTGGTCAGATTGCCCAGTCTGTTGTGATTGGTCTAATCTGCTCTGATTGGTCAGATGCCCCAGTCTGTTGTGATTGGTCTACTCTGCTCTGATTGGTCAGATGGTCCAGTCTGTTGTGATTGGTCTGCTTTGATTGGTCAGATGACTACAGTAACGCGTTACTGTAACGCAGTTACTTTCGACAGTAACTAATACTGTAACGCATTACTTTTTAAATAAATTAACTCCGTTACCGTAACCATATGGCGCGTTGTCCGTTACTTTTTTAAATTAATTAGTTGCTGGAGCGGCTGAGAAGTGTGCGCTGTCATTACACAGTACGAGAGCACTGAAGAGACTGCTAGCATTATACAGAGCGAGAGGACACCTGAGGACACATAACAAACTCACTGGCTGAGTTGTTTACGTACACGTGAGGCAGCGCGAGCACGGAGATTACAAGCTGCACGGAGAGCGCTGAGCACTTGATGCGCATTTAAAACACAGACAGCGAAACGGTATGAATACAGAACACTTAAGTACACATTGCCATATCATTATAAAGTAATTAATTTTTTGACTAGATGCTGCATCAGCAGAGAAAGAACAGAAGCTTGCCGTCGAGTCTGAGACGAATAACAGTAACGGCTAACTTACCTCAAGCGATTAAAGCAATGTGACAAAAACACACGCAGACCTGACCCACATGTTTTATGTCGCAATTGTTACCATCTATTTGCATTAGTTTATATCCAGCTGGTCACTTTTATGCATTCATTAGCCGGCGAAGTTGTATTTTTAAAACTAGTGACGTGATTGATTGCTTACATTGATATGTTCATGCAGCCGACATCAAGTCTAATCAAGTGTTCTAAAATTTAAGCAAATAAAGTGAAAGACTTTACATGTAATATAGGTCTATATTTATGTTATTTTAATGCTCTGGCCTTTGCAGATATTTAAATCTGGCCATCTTCTTTAAGCTTGAATCATATAAATGGTAACACTGTACAATAAGATTACAATTTTAGCATTAAATATGGTTAATACATGTTGTAGAAGTATCATTCATTGTTAGATGTATTTGTATCTCCTTAGTTAATGTAGGCCTACTATGAACTAACAAGAATGATCAAGGTACAATTGTATTGCTCAAATATTAATTCATGCAGTAAAAACCACAGTGGTAAAAACGTATACTGTCAGCTGCATGAACATATCAATGTTGAGAAAGCAAACAAGTCACTAGCTTTAAAAATGCTTGTTTTGTTATTTATTTCAGAAATCCTTGATATATTCAGTTTGTGCTAGTCTGACTTAAATAAAATAGAGTTTAAAAATTACTTTCTGTTTAAGTCAGTTTTGTGTTTGTATAGACCATAACGCATTAATGGGAACATTTAAGAACTTTCTTTAAAAAAGTAACTAAAAAGTTACTTTTAACAGTAACGCATTACTTTTTGGTGTAAGTAATCAACAAAGTAATTGAGTTACTTTTTGAATGAAGTAACTAGTAACTGTAACTAGTTACTATTTCTTAGTAACTAGCACAACACTGGTTGTGATTGGTCTACTCAGCTCTGATTGGTCAGATGGTCCAGTCTGTTGTGATTGGTCTACTCTGCTCTGATTGGTCAGATGGCCCAGTCTGTTGGGATTGGTCTACTCTGCTCTGATTGGACAGATGGCCCAGTCTGTTGTGATTGGTCTACTCTGCTCTGATTGGTCAGATGGCCCAGTCTGTTGGGATTTGTCTACTCTGCTCTGATTGGTCAGACGGCCCAGTCTGTTGTGATTGGTCTACTCTGATTGGTCAGATGGCCCAGTCTGTTGTGATTGGTCTACTCTGTTCTGATTGGTCAGATGGTCCAGTCTGTTGTGATTGGTCTACTCTGTTCTGATTGGTCAGATGGCCCAGTCTGTTGGGATTGGTCTACTCTGCTCTGATTGGTCAGATGGCCCAGTCTGTTGTGATTGGTCTACTCTGATCTGATTGGTCAGATGGCCCAGTCTGTTGAGATTGGTCTACTCTGATTGGTCAGATGGCCCAGTCTGTTGGGATTGGTCTACTCTGCTCTGATTGGTCAGATGGCCCAGTCTGTTGGGATTGGTCTACTCTGCTCTGATTGGTCAGATTGCCCAGTCTGTTGTGATTGGTCTACTCTGCTCTGATTGGTCAGATGCCCCAGTCTGTTGTGATTGGTCTACTCTGCTCTGATTGGTCAGATGGTCCAGTCTGTTGTGATTGGTCTGCTTTGATTGGTCAGATGACCCAGTCTGTTGGGATTGGTCTACTCTGCTCTGATTGGTCAGACGGCCCAGTCTGTTGTGATTGGTCTACTCTGCTCTGATTGGTCAGATGGCCCAGTCTGTTGTGATTGGTCTACTCTGATTGGTCAGATGGCCCAGTCTGTTGTGATTGGTCTACTCTGCTCTGATTGGTCAGATGGCCCAGTATGTTGTGATTGGTCTGCTCTGATTGGTCAGATGGTCCAGTCTGTTGTGATTGGTCTGCTCTGATTGGTCAGATGGTCCAGTCTGTTGTGATTGGTCTACTCTGATTGGTCAGATGGCCTAGTCTGTTGTGATTGGTCTACTCTGCTCTGATTGATCAGATGACCCAGTCTTTTGTGATTAGTCTACTCTGCTCTGATTGGTCAGATGGCCCAGTCTGTTGTGATTGGTCTACTCTGATTGGTCAGATGGCCCAGTCTGTTGTAATTGGTCTACTCTGCTCTGATTGGTCAGATGACCCACTCTGTTGTGATTGGTCTACTCTGCTCTGATTGGTCAGATGGTCCAGTCTGTTGTGATTGGTCTACTCTGCTCTGATTGGTCAGATGGCCCAGTCTGTTGTGATTGGTCTACTCTGATCTCATTGGTCAGATGGCCCAATCTGTTGTGATTGGTCTACTCTGTTCTGATTGGTCAGATGGTTCAGTCTGTTGTGATTGGTCTACTCTGATTGGTCAGATGGCCCAGTCTGTTGTGATTGGTCTACTCTGCTCTGATTGGTCAGATGGTCCAGTTTGTTGTGATTGGTCTACTCTGATTGGTCAGATGGCCCAGTCTATTGGGATTGGTCTACTCTGCTCTGATTGGTCACATTCACAAACATCAATATTACACGCTGCATTAAAGGGAATATCTGAAAAAGCATAATAGAGGCACTTTAAGTTATGTCTGTTTTTTAAGCTCACGTTTGACGTTCAACATTCCTCTCTGCAGTTTTCTAATAGAGTATGAGCGTGAACTAACTTCATTCATGCATCTTACCAGTCTTCGTATCTCCCTCTCGCTCTCGCGTTTGATCCTTTGGATCTCCTCGTGATGGGCCTGATGGGCGACTCTGAGATCGGCTGCTCGGGCCCGGTCCGCCTGCAGGGCGTTAGCGAGCGCCTCCTCCGCCTGCCTGCGCGAGGTCTTAGCCTCCTGCAGCTCCTGCGCGAGTCTGAGCTTCTCCGCCTCGTAGCTCCTGCGCACCTCCTCGCGCGCCTCCTCCTTCAGGGCGCTGCGAAGCTCGCTGCTGGCCCCGTCCCGTAACACGCACACCAGCGCCTGCAGCCGGGCCAGCTCGGTGTCTCGGAGCCGGGTCCCCCGGGCCAACTCCGCCTCGTGCTGTCGGGACAGGCTCTCGCGCGCCGACGCCACCTCGCGCTGCTTCTCCTCGTGGAGCTTCACACGCAGGTCGGTGAGAGCGACCGAGTGCTTGTGCTGCTCCGTCTCCCGCTGGGCCCGTAACTCCTGCAGGCGTTCCCGTAACTTGCACACCTACACACCAACAACAGGTCCACATCAGCATTTCACATCACGGTTCTTTGAAGTGAATCTCCATCACTTCTTCAAGTCTCTGATAAGGATTTTTATAAGCATTTTATCGAGATTTATGGGGCCGATTTCCATTTGTATGTCAGATACCAACCTTTGAGTTAAACAATTATAGTTTTAAACATGCAAATGTCTCTTATTCATTTTAATCAATTTTTTTCTCCTGCAGGCGTTCCCGTAACTTACACACCTACACAACATCAGCATTTCATATTAAGGTTCTCATAGTCAAACCAAAATTTAATCAGAAACACAAGATATCATTTTTGATATTGTTTCACTAGTGTGTGGAGGACACTATAGTTCATTTATGTAAGTGAGGAGAGCAGAATAATGTAAACTGTGAGATATTATACCCATAAACTCTTCATACAGTGACTACCAGTGACATTTATAAACATTTGGGACCAAAAATGATTCCTCCACTTTGAGGTGATCATGTTTTGCTGAAGTGTGTTTTCTGTAATTGCTAATGCTCTTTTTACACACACACTGAACAACATGAAGCATTGCTTGGTCACTGGTTGAGGTAAACTGGTATTATCTAATTGTGTAGTTAAATTTAACAGCTGACAGATATTCAACATAATTCATGTGTGAGAGTCTAACAGAAGGACGGACAAAACCAGTCAAATATCCACTGATCTGAGAACTCTAAGTTCTGCTCAAGTTTATCACCATTTTCTAAACTATAGCGAATAAACTGTGATAATGTGAGAAATGTTGAAGGTGTCTGAATAAATGTTGGTTTGATTGTAAGTTCACAGATGAATCTCCATCATTTCTTTAAGTCTGTGATCAGGATTTTAAATCGATATTTTAAATCGAGCATTTTATCGAGATTTATGGAGCTGATTTCCATTTGTATGTCAGATACCAAGCTTAAAGGTGCATTGCGCAACTTTTCATGTTAAAAATACCTGTTTTTCTTCCTATACATGCTTAAAGAACTGCCTGATGGGCTGATTGAGCCCTTCTCTGCTCACTGAGATTGCCTCTATAATCCTGTACAGTAAAATATATAAGAGGGATTCGGGCTCGAATTTGAGACTGGGGGTGACGTCATGCGCGTTCACGCTCATCAGGCTGTCTCGCAAGTTTGTGTATTCGCCGGCGCCGCCATTCTCCGCATCAGCGGACAACTCGTGCGTCAAAAATAGAAGATGGATTCAAAGAGACCGGCTTGTTGTCCATTCCAAACCCCAACGCAAACTCCACGTAAAGTTAAAAAAAGAAAAATTTTGTCTAGTGCCACCAAAAGGGCCAAATTGGAGTCAGACAAGCGTCGGAGTAAGACGAGAGTCAACCTCGGGAAGGCATTCAACAAATGGAGAGATCTCCGGTCTGCTCTTGGTCTCAAACGGGATCCTCAGTTGGCTTTTTTCTTGATAAAACGGTAAGATATAGCCCAGTCTCTAATGTTTGATACGGCCAATCTATGTATGACAACAAATGATGATGCGTAAAATGTGTAATGCTTTAGCGTAAGCTAGATACATGTACAATCAGAATTGATTTTACTACCATTGTTAGTGAACAGTTTCATAAACTAGGAATTGTGTTCGGAAGAATAGTACAACATGAAACATAAAACATATCCAATAAAAGATGCTAACGCATTACAATTCTGAGACGGTAATATTTATGAATTACTTTTAAATAACAGTAACAAGTAATATATAATGTATTACAGTTTGGAAGTAACTTGCACAACACTGATTGTTATTGGAATATTCTACTTAGCAGATCAATACAACAGGCTGAACCCCGCAAGTCTTCGGCGGATTAGCCTGTTTGGCTTTTATGAAAACGTCATGGTGACATTTGATTGTTTATTACCTTGAGACATTTGAGTGAACGTTGTTGACCAACCGTGTACGGTATGATTATTATTTTGAACTATTGCGAAGTAATCAATTATATTGTTCATGAACGTGTTTTCATAACAATCATAGGTGGATACAGTAAACACATAAACAGAGTTTTCTACTACCCCCGTTTTCCCCTCACACATAAGAGTAATTTACTCAAATGTCTTTCCTTCCATATATTTGAAATGACTTGCAGATTTATAACTTTATTACCTCTGAAGACATTTTGGCTGTACACCAAAGATCTGTGCGGCAGATGCTCCTTTAGTTATTAACAGCTCATGCTCGTGCATGCGTGCGTGTGCGTGTGGTCTATGAGCGTGCACAACTCGCGTTGCAGTTTCGCTTGTCGCCAGAGGGGGCGTAGTTCTGCAAAAACTCAGAAACCTGCGTTTTGCACCTTTAAGAGTTAAAGAATTATAATTAAACTTGAAAAGTCTCTCATTCATTTTAATCCATTTTTTATTTTCAAGTTTTTCTTTTCTTAATCCATTTTATGTTCTTAAATGATTTCTCTTTAAATTAACTCTCTTTAAACCATTGTGTGTGAAGTGTGTTGTATAAATAAACGTGCCTTGTCTATAGAAGGGCATTATTAGAAAAAAACAAAGGTATATTCTCTATAAAAATGGCCATAGTTCTCCCATACCCTCATCTTGTTCTAACTTTGTATTTATTTATTTTGAACTGGTTAGTGAACTGCTAATCTGCTAAACATCTCATAGTTTCACATTGACAGTCTGTCTCAGAATATATTTACACTAACTAACTGACAGACACCCAGTAAAGCCCACACACACACCACACATCTGTTCAAACTGCGCACGTCAAGGCATATATAAAACACTCAGGTCACATGACATAACCATCAGTGTTTTCAGACAAGTTTTATACCCTCATGTATAACTAAACATTTACTTGTCTAAACCTGAGATATGTATCTTACACGAGGTAAAGTGTGAGATGTGATGTTTTCAGGCTGCATGTGTCTCAGTGACACTGTTCTAGTCTTCCGTTGGCTTTAACACAGATGTTCTTTCCTTAGTCTTGCATTACATTGCAAGTATTTAAGCATTTGGCACATATTCTTCCGGTCTTTGTTTCCAGCGTTCGCAAAATGTCTTCATATTCCGTCAATATTTTATAAGCTTCAGGGTTTTATAATGGTTTAGAGAGAGGGGGGGAAGTAGTGAGCAAGCAATGAGCTGGAAGGAATGAAACGAACCAAACTGTGTAAAACCATTGTTTCTGAGATAGATTTGGCCAGTTCCAGAGACACGTTTGCATCATTTGATTATGTAAAATAAATCCCTCTAACTGTATAAACTGCCACATTTGTGGTGGCGTTGCGACAGCGTTCAGGGTGTGGTTTCCTCTGGCACATGCTGGATTTATGATTCATGAGCGGATCAATCTTCTCTGAACTGAAGCTTTCTTCAGACAGACAATTACCTAATTATTATTTGTAATATCTGAATCTGTTTATTAGTTTGTTGCACAAAGAATGCATGCAAATCTGATTTAAACCACATTCATATATGCTTTACAATCTGAATCAAGTTTTAAAAGCTGTATTTTAGGAAACATGTTTCAGTCTGACTGTCAAATATAAAGTCTTTACTATTTGAAATGCACTAGTGAACATGACACATGACAGAAATAGCTCAGATGATGATGTCTGAATCATAAACGAGCACATCAGAGGGCAAACGTGCACTCTTCTGAGCTTTTACTGAGGTCATTACTATGGCAACTGACACTGGCTTCGTTTACATGCACAACCTTTGTTTCAGTCGGACTGAATTCATGCCGATTGAAGAATCTGTAGTGTTTACATGAACTTTGGTTGGAGGGTTGATGTGTGTGTTTATATGTCACAAGTGTTATGTGGATGCAGGAGATGAACCCAAATGCAGACAGAGTGCGGTGAACACAAGGTTTATTGGTAACAAACAAGAAAACAAAACCCACGAGGGGGCAAAATACTGACAGGACAGGGAAACTTAGACTGACAAGACTAGACTATGACTGTACCAAAACAAACAAAACTACTAATAATAAAATGTTCACAACGACAAGTAAGATAAGTAAGATAAGTAAGATAAGTAAGATAAGTAAGATAAGTAAGATAAGTAAGATAAGTAAGATAAGTAAGATAAGTAAGATAAGTAAGATAAGTAAGATAAGTAAGATAAGTAAGATAAGTAAGATAAGCACGGAGAATAATACACACATTGTTTGACACAATGAACCGACACAGGACAGCAAACACAAGGGGATTAAATAGGGAACACTAATGACGAGGACAGGTGAAACTGACTAGACAATAATGACAAGACGAGGATAACAAGGGGGCGGGGTTACGTAACGAGACAACACAAGCACATGGCCCAAGCAAAAGACCATGTGCTTGTACACAAAACATGGGTCTGTCATGATTCTGCCACAAGACCAGAGAAATCAAAAGACATGATGGCAGAATCATGACAACAAGCTTCAAATCGGAATATATTGTTTGACATGCGCGAATATACAGAGTTTCTGCTGTTTCCGCATAATAACTATTCTCCTACACTGGTTCTTTATTTGTTTTCACGAGTTCACACTTACAAATAAGTCAGATAGAATAAATGCGTATTTGGCGTGCTGTCCGAGGAGAGGGCTCCGAGTTAGGTATTCGGCCCGAACCCAGAGCACTCCCCCCGTATCCCTGGCTGTGAAATAAATAAATAAGATAAGCCAAGAGTGAGGAGTCGGGGTGGTGGAGGGATGCTGAAACTGTCAAGGAATGTTAGGTGAGTTGACAGAGTGAATATTTATATGCTCCTTCTCGTGCTGATAGGGTAGACATGGTAATTGTTTGATGACCAGTTGATTGGAATGATTTTTTGAACGTGCTCCTCCCGAACTTTGTTTATAAAACATCATTTCACGAGTTCACACTTACAAATAAGTCAGATAGAATAAATGCGTATTTGGCGTGCTGTCCGAGGAGAGGGCTCCGAGTTAGGTATTCGGCCCGAACCCAGAGCACTCCCCCAAAAGCTGCAAAATAACATGCCGGACAGCTGCCAAAATGATGTCGATGACCCCCCAAAACTTGCGGAGTGCAAAGCTTAAAACATCAGCCGTGGGAAGGGGTTAGTCGCTGGAAGGCTTCTTCTACCATAGGACGGGAGTTGGTTGTCTTTGAGGTTGGATAGGTGTGCTTCTCAGGTAGTAGGCTGGGGAAGGTCTGCTGCGGAAGCGGAGGAGATGACACTGCTGCGGCGATGGAGCAAGTTCGGACGGAGTAATGGGGCTCCTGCGGGAGCTGAGTAGATGATACTGCTGCGGCAGTGGAGCAAGTTTGGACGGAGTAATGGAGCTCCTGCGGGAGCGGAGTAGATGACACTGCTGCGGCAGTGGAGCAAGTTTGGACGGAGTAATGGAGCTCCTGCGGGAGCGGAGTAGATGACACTGCTGCGGCAGTGGACCAGACTTGCTTTCAATCTTGCTTGAGAATCCAAAACTATTTTGGACATAGACTTGAGCTCCTGCGGGAGCGGAGTGGATGACGCTGCTGCTGCAATTGAGCAAGTTTGGACGGAGTAATGGAGCTCCTGCCGGAGCGGATTAGATGACACTGCTGCGGCAGTGGACCAGACTTGCTTTCAATCTTGCTTGAGAATCCCAAACTATTTTGGACATAGACTTGAGCTCCTGCGGGAGCGGAGTGGATGACGCTGCTGCGGCAATGGAGCAGGTTTGGACGGAGTAATGGAGCTCCTGCTGGAGCGGAGTAGATGACACTGCTGCGGCAGTGGACAAACTTGCTTTCGACTTGCTTTCCAGGTATCCCATGGTGAGTTGAGGGGAGAGTTGGGTACTTGCTGGAGCGGAAGAGATAATGATTCCGTGGGAATGGAGCGAGTTGAAAGAAGAAAATGGAACTCCTGCGGGAGTGGAAGAGATGATACTGCTGCTGAGGTGGGCCGAACTTGCTTTCTAGACTCGACTGTCCAGTAGGAAAGTTGGATTAAAGACTGGGCTCCTGCGGGAGCGGAGAAGATTGTGTTGTAGTTCTTTCTAACCGGTGGGCCAGTTGGATTGAGAACGAGCTTCTGCTGGAAAGGAAGAGATGATGCTGCTGCTGTATTGGAACTGAACTTGCTTTGAAATTGCTTTCTGGCTATCCGAAAGGAAAGTTGGAAGGAGGGCTGAGCTCCTGCAGGAGCAGGATATGGTGGCTCCTGCGGGAGCGGAGAAGGCACTGCTGTGGCCGTGGAGTGAGTTGGGATGGGGGACGGGGCTCCTGCGGGAGTGGTGGGCCTGTAAGTTTGGTTGTATGAGAAAGTTGATACTGGAGAATTTTAACTGATGAGGGTTCATTGAGCTTCTTTGATATGGAAGCGGTTTGAACGGATGTAACTCTTAAAGGCCTCCGATGACCGGCGGCCAAGCTCTTGAATCTGCTGCTGGGAGAGGCCTTTTTGGGCGGCTGTGGTTGCTGCGCCTATACGGAATGAATGGCTGGAAAAGTGGTCTGCTGGGATGCCTGATTGGAGCAAAATGGACTTGAGGTGTTTTTGGAACCAGAAACGTGTGACGGGGCGATTGGAATCATCAGTGAAGAGTGGGTCGGAAGGGGACTTGGCCTGCGAGTTCCTGAAATGCAAGTATGCTAAGAGAGATTGGTACGGTTGGATTGGTGATGGGAGATTGAAGATGTATATGAAATGGCCTTTTTTCATTTGATCTGTCTTGCTTTGCTTTATGAAGTAAGAGATGGTTTCGTTGTCTAGAACTGATAGATCTGAGATTGTGGGGTGGACTTTTAGGTTAAAACTGGAAGTGATGGTGAGTTCTGAGCATCTGAGAAAACCGAAAAAAGCCAATATGAACATTGCATCCAGTGTACGGGCTGTGTTGGTGGAGTGATAGCCTCGGCGGAGGGTGAAGATGCATTTAGCGAGTATGTCTAAAGTTATTGGTTGTCTGGCATCAGGGCGGGTGGGTTGGGTTTTTTGGATGCCTTTGATGAGCATTGATGCCTGAGAATTTGTTATGTCTGAGGAAGGTGAACCAAAAAGGAGTTTGTGGAAGAATTGGATTCCGCTTAGATAACCCTTGATAGAGCAGGCTTTGAGGTTCTTGATGCTGTTGAGATAGGATATGAATGAAGTGATGGTAAGCAGAGAAAAGTTGGGAAAAGGCAGGTTGTATGTTGAGTGAAAAGACTTAAAACACTTCCATGCGGTTAAGTAGGATTGGAGGGTGCTGGGTGAAACGGCTTGAAGGATGGAATTAAGAGAGGCATCGAGAAGTGGTTTCAGTGGGTGGTTTATGGGAATATCAGCTCTGAATAGTGAGGTACTGGGGTTGGAAAAGGGTCCGCATCTGGCGCCAGCAGCCTGAATTTCTGGAAAGCAAAACAAGAGAGAGAGTCAGCTATTTGATTTCTGGACCCGGGAACATGTTTTGCAGTTAAGATGAATTGATCGCAAGCTGCGATCCAAATGAGGCGTCTTAGGAGAGGCATTAGTGCGGGGGAATTTGAGCGGCCTTTGTTGATGCAGTGCACGGTTGCTTCATTATCGCAGTGTACCATGATGCTGTTAGTTGACCATTCTTTACCCCACAGGAAGGCTGCTACTACTAAAGGATACAATTCGAACAGCGCTGAGGATGATTGTGATTGCGGTGAGTCTAACAGCTGGGCGGGCCATGTAGAAGCAAACCAACGGCCTTGGTAGAATCCCCCGAAACCGACAGAGGGAGCAGCGTCAGTGAACAGTTGGATATCCACGGGGAGAGAAATCAGATTGTTATAGAAAAAAGACAGGCCGTTCCAGTGTTTAAGGAAGGTTATCCATAAACTGAGCTCGTTGCAACATGACGTAGTTAGGGAAATTTGATCCTCTAGCGCGTGGATTGATGATGCGAGGAAGAGAAGATGTGAGATGAAAGGGCGGCCTTGCGGGATGATGCGCATCGCAAAGTTTAAGTGGCCGAGCAGAGATAGTAGCTCTCGTTTAGAGCAATTTGGATTTTCTAGGAGGGTGGATGCGACCAGAATAATCCTGTCGATTTTTTCCTTGGGCAGTGAGGCCTGGAAATTGACTGTGTCCAAATTAATGCCCAGAAATTCGATGGATGTGGCTGGGCCCATGGTTTTTTCTTGGGCGATTGGAATCCCGAGCTCAGCGAAGACTTTTTGGACTGTGAGAAGATGCGCGGCTGGGATGGTGTCGGGTGGTGAGATAATTAGGAAATCATCTAGCAGGTGGATTGAGTAGGGTATCGAGTAGTTATTGGAAAGAATCCAGCAAATGGCTTCTGATAGCATGTCGAAAATCTTGGGGCTGCTTTTGCACCCGAAAGTTAAACGGACGGCAAAGTAAAATTTCTCTTGCCAGCGTACGCCGAACAAATGCCATGAATCTGGATGAATGGGCATCACTTTAAAAGCAGAAGTGATGTCGACTTTAGCGAGCCAAGCGCCGTAGCCTGCGTCTTTAATCAAGGTTATGGCTTGGTCAAGGGCATTTTTTTCACGGACCTTTTTACAGGGCATATAGTGCGAGCGTGCGCGCCACCGCAATAGCTGCAGATGTGTAAATAACGGCAGCGTTGCCATGAGCAACGTCCTGAATTGAAGTTATTGCAGACTTGGTTGTTGGATGGGAAGGAGGTTTTTCTTCTTTTAGAATCAGTGGCTGAGTCGTTGAAATTAATGTTTGCTGGCCGCGGGACATAACTAGTTGATTTCCCAGCTGGTGAATCTGGGCGGGGAGGATTTGCAGGGTTAATCAAGGGACACGCCGTGGTGGAGTGCGAAACGGATCTGCAAACAGCGCAGGAAATGTTACGGCAGCCTAGGAACACTCTATTGTGTAGCTCTGTGTCTAGGGCGCCCCAGTAAGGGCACTGGTTCCACTGAGCTACGCGGACGGCGCACTTTGCGGAGAACAATTTGTGGTAAGTATAAAAATGGGTTCCTCCGTATGATAACGCGAGCTCTGCGATTATCGCGAGATAGTCGTTTAGCTCTCGTCTCCTGTGGGGAAGTGCGGCACAAATTATTTCGCTATACCGGCTGAAAGCAATTGCAAATTCAGAAAACGACAGAATGCGGGATGAATTATTAACTGGGTTTTTGAGGGTGACTGCAAAATCGTCGCAGTCGATTTGCCGATTTGAGACAGAGAGGGGGAATAAAGAAAGAAGGGAAGATAAATCGATGTCCGCACCTGTGAGGATCTGTGCTCTGATGTTGCTGGCAACAGGGGGCGGTTCCATAGCTGTAGCGTTCGGCGGGATGGGCATCGGCGTTGCGGAGAACAGCGTGAAAGGAGACCGATTTTGGGGAAAGGTGTTAGAAAGAAAACCCCCTGGGGCCGAGGCCGTTTGTGGAGGCAACCTCACACTTGGGTCGGCCCCTAAAGCTTGAGGAAGAACTGGAAAAGTGGGAAAGGAGGGGAGCTGGGGAGGTAGATAAGGTGCCTGGGCCTGCGCCTCTAGCTGAAGCAGCCTCACGCTAGAGTCTGGTGGTGGGGCTGCAGGCCCTGGACAGGGGAAAGGGTTGGAAAAAGTGACAGGGAAAGTATGTGGTAGTTGGGCCTGTGCCGTTGGCATACTCACGCTGAAAGAGCGGCCCGTTTCGCTTGAAACTGGCATTGTTACGAGAGGTGCGGTGCAAGAAAAGACTGTGGTCTGTAGCTCGGCGGAGCGGAGAGAAGAGAGGGGCCTGACGGCGGCGGAATCTGGGGCGCGGCCCAGGCTAGCTGGAGGCCTGCTGCGGCCTGGCGCTCGCGGAAAACTGGGCCCTGCAAGAGCGGGAGAAGGTGATTTCTGGGAACGTGAGTTTGGAGCCTTGTAATTACTTGCCTTTTTTGCGGATTTTGAAGGTGGAGTGGATTTTGGAGAAGGGAAAGCTGCCTGGAGTGAAACGTACAGGTTGTATAGTTGTGCTTTGTTCATTCTCCTAGAAAAATTAACATCAGCGCTGATTAGCGCTTGTCTCAACCCCAGCACTGTCCACTTCTCAATTGCGGGAATATTGGGTTGTGCTGAGGTGTAGGAGGAAGCTGGAGATGGTGGAGGAGGTCTTGATGGTGGAGGTGAGGGCAAGCCCCGGCGCCTCGGAGTACGGGAAGCGGCTCGGCTAGACCGGCGGCCGCGCGGTGATGCTGGAAGTTCAGATGCGGTGTCCTGTTGAGCGTGGGAGCTCGTTGCAGCGGTGGGATGCAGTGATGGAGCCTGGGCGACGAAGGAGTCATCGTCGGACGGGAAGAGTTCGATCTCAGACATTGTAACAAATGGGCGGGACCATATGCTGAAACTGTCAAGGAATGTTAGGTGAGTTGACAGAGTGAATATTTATATGCTCCTTCTCGTGCTGATAGGGTAGACATGGTAATTGTTTGATGACCAGTTGATTGGAATGATTATTTGAACGTGCTCCTCCCGAACTTTGTTTATAAAACATCATTTAAACAGCAGACTTAATATTTATCCATTTCTGGTCATAATTTGGAGATAATGAGCGTATGAGCCGCTGTGTCGCTGCTTATATTGATCACGCAGTACAAATGCCCAAACCCAGTGCTGTGTGTGTGAGAGGCACTGCCTGCTGTCGTCCTGCTCCACTTTACACACACACACACATGCAGAGAACGAGGATTATAAGTTGAGCTCGCTTATACGACATTTTATTCAACAGGAGAACAACTCGTTCAGCGCGCCACGCGCCATTACGCAATTTCTACCTCATTACGATATTTCTACGTCATTACGCTATTTCTACGTCATTACGCTATTTCTACGCCATTGCGCTATTTCTACGTCATTATGCTATTTCTACGTCATTACGATATTTCTACGTCATTATGCTATTTCTACGTCATTACGATATTTCTACGTCATTATGCTATTTCTACGTCATTACGATATTTCTACATCATTATGCTATTTGTACGTTATTATGCTATTTCTACATCATTACGCTATTGCTCGTCATTACGCTATTTCTAAGTCATTACGCTATTGCTACGTCATTACGCTATTGCTACGTCATTACGCTATTTCTACGTCATTACGCTATTTCTACGTCATTACGCAATTGCTACGTCATTACGCTATTTCTACGCCATTACGCATTTCTACGTCATTACGATATTTCTACGTCATTACGCTATTTCTACGTCATTACGATATTTCTACGTCATTACGCAATTGCTACGTCATTACGCTATTTCTACGCCATTACGCATTTCTACGTCATTACGATATTTCTACGTCATTACGCTATTGCTACGTCATTACGCTATTGCTACGTCATTACGCTATTTATAAGTCATTACGCTATTGCTACGTCATTACGCTATTGCTACGTCATTACGCTATTTCTACATCATTACGGTATTTCTACGTCATTACGCTATTTCTACACTATTTCTACATCATTACGCTATTTCTATGTCATTACACTATTTCTACGTCATTACGCTATTGCTACATCATTACGCTATTTCTACACTATTTCTACATCATTATGCTATTTCTACATCATTAAGCTATTTCTATTTCATTACGCTATTTCTACGTCATTATGCTATTTCTACGTCATTACGATATTTCTACGTCATTATGCTATTTCTACGTCATTACAATATTTCTACGTCATTATGCTATTTCTACGTCATTACGACATGTCTACGTCATTATGCTATTTCTACGTCATTACGATATTTCTACATCATTACGCTATTTCTACGTCATTACGCTATTTCTACACTATTTCTACATCATTACGCTATTTCTATGTCATTACACTATTTCTACGTCATTACGCTATTGCTACATCATTACGCTATTTCTACACTATTTCTACATCATTACGCTATTTCTACATCATTAAGCTATTTCTATTTCATTACGCTATTTCTACGTCATTACGTTATTTCTACATCATTACGCTATTTCTACATCATTACGCTTTTTCCACGTCATTACGCTATTTTCACATCATTACGCTATTTCTACATCATTGCGCTTTTTCCACATCATTACGGTATTTCTACATCATTGCGCTATTTCTACATCATTGCGCTTTTTCCACATCATTATGCTATTTCTACATCATTACACTTTTTCCACGTCATTACGCTATTTCTACATCATTACGCTATTTCTACGTCATTACGCTATTTCTGCATCATTGCGCTTTTTCCACGTCATTACGCTATTTCTACGTCATTACGCTATTTCCACGTCATTACACTATTTCTACATCATTACGCTATTTCTACATCATTATGCTATTTCTACGTCATTACGCTATTTCTACATTATTACGCTATTTCTACGTCATTACGCTATTTCTACATCATTGCGCTTTTTCCATGTCATTAAGCTATTTCTACGTCATTACGCTATTTTTACGTCATTACGCTATTGCTACATCATTACGCTATTTCTACGTCATTACGATATTTCTACGTCATTATGCTATTTCTACGTCATTACGATATTTCTACATCATTACGCTATTTGTACGTCATTATGCTATTTCTACATCATTACGCTATTGCTACGTCATTACGCTATTGCTACGTCATTATGCTATTTATAAGTCATTACGCTATTGCTACGTCATTACGCTATTGCTACGTCATTACGCTATTTCTACGTCATTACACTATTTCTACGTCATTACGCTATTGCTACGTCATTACGCTATTTCTACGTCATTACAATATTTCTACGTCATTACGCTATTGCTACATCATTACGCTATTTCTACGTCATTACGCTATTGCTACGTCATTACGCTATTTCTACGTCATTACGCTATTGCTACATCATTACGCTATTTCTACACTATTTCTACATCATTACGCTATTGCTACGACATTACACTATTTCTACGTCACTATGCTATTTCTACATCATTACGCTATTTCTACGTCATTGAGCTATTTCTACGTCATTACGATATTTCTACGTCATTATGCTATTTCTACATCATTACGATATTTCTACGTCATTATGCTATTTCTACGTCATTACCATATTTCTACATCATTATGCTATTTCTACGTCATTACGCTATTTCTACACTATTTCTACATCATTTCGCTATTTCTATGTCATTACACTATTTCTACGTCATTACGCTATTGCTACATCATTACGCTATTTCTACATCTTTACGCTATTTCTACATCATTAAGCTATTTCTATTTCATTACGCTATTTCTACGTCATTACATTATTTCTACATCATTACGCTATTTCTACATCATTACGCTATTTCTACATCATTACGCTTTTTCCACGTCATTACGCTATTTCTACATCATTACCCTATTTCTACATCATTGCACTTTTTCCACATCATTACGGTATTTCTACATCATTGCGCTATTTCTACATCATTGCGCTTTTTCCACATCATTACGCTATTTCTACATCATTACGCTATTTCTACATCATTACGCTTTTTCCACGTCATTACGCTATTTCTACATCATTACGCTATTTCTACGTCATTACGCTATTTCTACATCATTGCGCTTTTTCCACGTCATTACGCTATTTCTACGTCATTACGCTATTTCCACGTCGTTACACTATTTCTACATCATTACGCTATTTCTACATCATTACGCTATTTCTACGTCATTACGCTATTTCTACATTATTACGCTATTTCTACGTCATTACGCTATTTCTACATCATTGCGCTTTTTCCATGTCATTAAGCTATTTCTACGTCTTTACGTTATTTCTACGTCATTATGCTATTTTTACGTCATTACGCTATTGCTACATCATTACGCTATTTCTACGTCATTACGATATTTCTACGTCATTATGCTATTTCTACGTCATTACGATATTTCTACATCATTACGCTATTTGTACGTCATTATGCTATTTCTACATCATTACGCTATTGCTACGTCATTACGCTATTGCTACGTCATTACGCTATTTATAAGTCATTACGCTATTGCTACGTCATTACGCTATTGCTACGTCATTACACTATTTCTACGTCATTACGCTATTTCTACGTCATTACGCTATTGCTACATCATTACGCTATTTCTACGTCTTTACGCTATTGCTACGTCATTACGCTATTTCTACGCCATTACGCTATTGCTACATCATTACGCTATTTCTACACTATTTCTACATCATTACGTTATTGCTACGACATTACACTATTTCTACGTCACTATGCTATTTCTACATCATTACGCTATTTCTACGTCATTGAGCTATTTCTACGTCATTACGCAATTGCTACGTCATAACTCTATTTCTACGCCATTACGCATTTCTACGTCATTACGATATTTCAACGTCATTGCGCTATTTCTACGTCATTATGCTATTTTTACGTCATTACGCTATTTCTACGTCATTACGCTATTTCTACGTCATTACGCTATTTCTACGTCATTACGCTATTTCTACGCTATTACGCAATTGCTACGTCATTACGCTATTTCTACGCCATTACGCATTTCTACGTCATTACGATATTTCTACGTCATTACGCTATTTCTACATCATTACGCTATTTCTACATTTCTACATCATTACGCTTTTTCTACATCATTACGCTATTTCTACATCATTACGCTTTTCCACGTCATTACGCTATTTCTACATTATTACGCTATTTCTACATCATTGCGCTTTTTCCACATCATTACGGTATTTCTACATCATTGCACTATTTCTACATCATTGCGCTTTTTCCACATCATTACGCTATTTCAACATCATTACGCTATTTCCACGTCATTACGCTATTTCTACATCATTGCGCTATTTCTACATCATTACGCTATTTCTACGTCATTACGCTATTTCTACATCATTGCGCTTTTTCCAGGTCATTACGCTATTTCTACGTCATTACGCTATTTCCACGTCATTACGCTATTTCTACATCATTACGCTATTTCTACATCATTACGCTATTTCAACGTCATTATGCTATTTCCACGTCATTACGCTATTTCTACATCATTACGCTATTTCAACATCATTACGCTATTTCCACGTCATTGCGCTATTTCTACATCATTACGCTATTTCTACGTCATTACGCTATTTCTACGTCATTACGCTATTTCTACATCATTACGCTATTTCTACATCATTACGCTATTTTACATCATTACGCTATTTCAACATCATTATGCTATTTCCACGTCATTACGCTATTTCTACATCATTACGCTATTTCTACATCATTACGCTATTTCAACATCATTACGCTATTTCCACGTCATTACGCTATTTCTACATCATTACGCTATTTCTACGTCATTACGCTATTTCTACATCATTACGCAATTTCTACGTCATTACGCTATTTCCACGTCATTACGCTATTTCTACATCATTACGCTATTTCTACATCATTACGCTATTTCAACATCATTACGCTATTTCCGCATCATTACGCTATTTCTACATCATTACGCTATTTCCACATTATTACGCTATTTCTACATCATTACGCTATTTCTACATCATTACGCTATTTCTACGTCATTACGCTATTTCTACATCATTACGCTATTTCTACATCATTACGCTTTTTCCACGTCATTACGCTATTTCTCTCCTGTATTGTGTGTGTGTGTACCTTCCCTCTCTCCCGTAGTGTGTGTGTGTGTGTGTGCTGTACCTTCCCTCTCTCCTGTAGTGTGTGTGTGTGTACCTTCCCTCTCTCCTGTAGTGTGTGTGTGTGTGTGTACCTTCCCTCTCTCCTGTAGTGTGTGTGTGTGTGTGTGTGTGTGTGCTGTACCTTCCCTCTCTCCTGTAGTGTGTTTGTGTGTGTGTACCTTCCCTCTCTCCTGTAGTGTGTGTGTGTGTACCTTCCCTCTCTCCTGTTGAGTGTGTGCGTGTACCTTCCCTCTCTCCTGTAGTGTGTGTGGGTGTGCGTGTGTGTAGTGTGTGTGTGTGTGTGTGTGCTGTACCTTCCCTCTCTCCTGTAGTGTGTGTGTGTACCTTTCGTCTCTCCTGTAGTGTGTGTGTGTGTGTGTGTACCTTCCCTCTCTCCTGTAGTGTGTGTGTGTGTGCTGTACCTTCCCTCTCTCCTGTACTGTGTGTGGGTGTGTGTGTGTGTGTGTAGTGTGTATGTGTGTGTGTGTGTACCTTCCCTCTCTCCTGCTGCAGCTCGTGCTGTACATCGCTCAGTCTGCTCCTCAGCTCTTCATTGGCCTGTAGAGTCTCTGCCTCTGGTTTCCCGCGGCTCTTCTTGGGGGGCGGGGCTAAGGTGGGCGTGGTCGCCGCCATCCTCACGAACGAAGATTCTCCAGTGGAACCTCACGCCAGTCCTGCAGTGCCCGTGGAGATGGAGCCCAGCGCCGGCATCTTGCTCTTCTCCTGCTGGGAACAGAGCAAGTGTCAGTGCTCAGCTGTTGCTCTCGAGGAGAGCGAGGGTGTAGGCCTTACACATGCTCACGGACCACAGCTAACTCCAACACACCCAAACACACATCCCAAACACTCACATGTGCCATGTGTTCACTGGAATCTGGCTCCTGAGTGTGTGTCGTGTGTGTGTGTGTGTGCCTCCATCTAGTGGAGCTTCATGGTACTGCTTTACCACAGATGCAAGTGTATGTTTTATATATGCTCTACTCTTCCGCATGTGGACTGTCCCACTTCTTTACGCCGAACTACTGATCGCTCTTATGGGAATATCCTGATGGAAATCTGACCATGTAATTCATCTCCTGTCAGACATTTCCTTTCAATCCTGACAGAACGCTGATCAACTTACAGACACTTATTATGTCGTATGTATATCAGATTTTGTAAAGATATTGTGTCTGAAACTAAAGCTGTGAAAATGGTCACAAATAACAAGCCCTGGGCATCTAAACCTGAGGAAAGCTGTCATCATGGAAGGAGCGTTGCTTTCTGTAGCGGTAATGTGGAATTAGGAGACGGATAAGGACAGAATCCAAAAGGCAAAATCTGATTTTAAATATAAGATAGAACGCAATTTTTTAAAGTCCCCCTGTAGTCAATAATTGTATCCCTTAAAACTGAAAATAACTTTATTTAAATGTTTTTTTTTTTCCATTAAAAAATGCCTTCATGCCTTATAATATCTTGAATGTAACTCGACACCCTCGCCTCACTTAGTATGCGCGGTTTTATGAATATATGAGCCCCGCCTCCACTCACTCACTCACTCAGAGATCCACTGGTTGACGATCACACGTTGATCTGATTGGTTACAAGGTCGTTTGTGACGTCAGAAACACCAGCAATTTCACACCGTGTGTTTGAGACTGTCTTTGGTTCACTGCAGTTTTAAGCAGGAAATACTCAGCAATGCTGTCGACTTATGAACTTACACACAGTGTGTCTTAAAGCGTATTAAAAACACCACATAGACACATAAACAACATTAAAAGCTGGATTTTCATCACATTAATGGATAAAATCCAATGAAAAGGGTGATCGCTCTGTAAGTAATAGTCAAATGTTTATTACTGATTTTAATCATGTGAAATCTCCCTGCAGAAACATCAATGTTCATCAATGCGGATGATGTCACTGCAAGTCTTTTCAAACTGAAGCCGAACGAGACTCTGTAAAGCTCGTCTTCTTAAAGATCATGTCTCTAAACGAGTCTCTTTCACACACATCACAGCGCCAGAACTACGGCATGAGGCCTGTGCCAAAACAGCAGGTGCAAGTGTGCTGAATGATCTTTGGCTTATCGCAATAACTTCTCTATTCTGTGTAAAAGCATGCCATGAGTCTTGGCCAGTCATGTGACCTCACCGATCGCTGACTCTCCCAGCTGTGCATCACTCAGCACAAGAGCGCCCTCTAGAGGCCCATCCACACCCTCACACACTCTCAGACACACACACACACACACACTCTCTCTCAGACACACACACACACACACACTCACACTCACACACACACACACACACACACTCACTCACTCACACGCACTCTCAGACACACACTCAGACACACACACACACACACACACACACACTCACTCACTCACACACACTCTCAGACACACACTCAGACACACACACACACACACACACACACACACACACTCACTCACTCAAACAAACACACACACACACACACACACACACTCACTCACTCTCACATACGTCTCCCAGATGTCCAGGTCGACTGCAGATACTGTGAGAAACATCAAAGTCATATCCCGAGGGAAACTGCAGGGGAAAGAAAGCCTCTTCATTGTATTTTGCAGTTTAAAGGAGCTGGAAGTCAAATACACAAAAACAAAACTATGAACTCTTTTCCTTAAAAACAGACAGAGAAAAGAGAGCGCAGACACCAGGGTTATTATTGTTTACATATATTAGCTGTTAAAACCTAAATGTATGCATTTAAATCAAAACTAAAACTTCATTTCAACAAAATCACTAAAAAATAAGTATTAAAATAAAATTAAAATACAAAATATAACTGAAAACTAACACTAAAATATTGCTACAAATTAAACTATGATAGTATATAAATCACAGTAAAATTAAAAAACTCATGAAAATATGAATGACATTTGTGACGGGCATTCAAATATCAAACCGAGTGGCATATGCAAACATACTGCTTTTCTCAGGAATGACTGCCACCACAAATACTACATTTTAAAGTGTGATTTAAGTGTCTATACACTGTATCTGTGCCAACAAACGCAGAACAAATGCACCCTTCAGAAGTTCACAAATACTCCACCCTGGGAACACAAGGCAAACTCTCTCCAGTAAAGCCCTGCCAGGGAAACCATAACGAGTCATTTCTGCTGGCCTTTGAAACTGCTAATAGCCTGATATCGTTAGAGCTTAATCTAAACAGCAGTGTTATCTCTGCATATGCAAATTAATGCAGCCGCTCACTGGTCATGGGTGAACACGTGATGTGACCCTGTGGAGATCATGTGACCCTGTGGAGAGTTGGAGTAAGTAGATTAGCCTTTCACTTACAGATGCAGGACTGGTTTCAATTGCTCTGGAAAGTTCTGTTAGGGTGTAACAGTGTTGACACAGCAAACACTACTGTGTGTTTCAGAGCTGTAAAACCTGGGATCTTATTGAAATGTAATCAAATAAAGGACTCTGGGTACATATTTGACAGTCAGAGATAATCAACCAGGCACATTCAAATTCTGTTACATTAACCTGACAAAATGTTCATCGTAACCACCAAATACCTTATTTATACCATATTTATTACAGAACTTTGTAGGTAACATGGATCTATCCAACACATAAAAACAGCAAATATATAAAAGGTTTCACACAAAATATGAAACCAGTGTTCTACATCAAAAACTAACTCTAATCTAATAAAAAAACACATGACAACTTGCCCTGATGTGACATTTAGAAAACGTCTCGGGTTACGACTGTAACCCTTGTTAACTAAGGCATATAGCAGCAGCCATATCACCCTGTAGCCCAAGACTGGTTGCCCACTGAAGCTAAGCAGGGCTGAGCCTGGTTAGTACCTGGATGGGAGACCTCCTGAGAAAACCAAGTTGCTGCAGGAAGAGGTGTTAGTCAGGCCAGCAGAGGGCGCTCACCCTGTTCTCTGTGTGGGTCCTAACGCCCCAGTGTAGTGACGGGGACACTATACTGTCAAAGAGCACCGTCCTGACCGAGGTCCTGACTCTCTGTGGTCATTAAAAATCCCAGGATGTCCTTTGAAAAAGAGTAGGGGTGTAATCAAATTTGCCCCTTGGCCTCTGTCCATAATGGCCTCCTAATCATCCCCATATACTGACTGGCTTCATCACTCCATCTCCTTTCCACCAATAAGCTGGTTTGTGGTGGGCGTTCTGGCGCAGTATGGCTGCCGTCGCATCATCCAGGTGGAGCTGCACATCGGTGGTGGTTGAGGAGATTCCCCCCCTTCCATGTAAAGCGCTTTGAGTACCCAGAAAAGCGCTATATAAAATGTAACAAATTATTATTATTTTATTATTATATAGAAGGCACCTTGGGCACATAGCTAGGTCTAGGGTGAAGATGGCCTTAACACTCGCAGGGGCAAACTCCAGGCTCGAAGGAAACACAGAAAGGGCTTGGAGGTACAGGGGTTCGAAGGGGGCCAAGCACAGCCCTTCGAGAACCACGGCTAGATCCCAGGTCGGCATGGCTCATCACCCAGAGGCCCATCACCCAGAGGCCCATCACCCAGAGGCCCATCACTCAGAGGCTCATCACCCAGAGGCCCATCACCCAGAGGCCCATCACCCAGAGGCCCATCACGGCCCATCACCCAGAGGCCCATCACCCAGAGGCCCATCACCCAGAGGCCCATCACCCAGAGGCCCATCACCCAGAGGCCAATCACCCAGAGGCTCATCACCCAGAGGCCCATCCCCCAGAGGCCCATCACCCAGAAGCCCATCACCCAGAGGCCCATCACCCAGAGGCCCATCACCCAGAGGCCCATCACCCAGAGGCTCATCACCAAGAGGCCCATCACCCAGAGGCCCATCACCCAGAGGCTCATCACCCAAAGGCCCATCACCCAGAGCCCCATCACCCAGAGACCCATCACCCAGAGGCCCATCAACCAGAGGCTCATCACCCAGAGGCCCATCACCCAGAGATCACCCAGAGGCTCATCACCCAGAGGCCCATCACCCAGAGGTTTATCACCCAGAGGCCCATCACCCAGAGGCTCATCACCCAGAGGTCCATCACCCAGAGGCTCATCACCCAGAGGCCCATCACTCAGAGGCTCATCACCCAGAGGCTCATCACCCAGAGGTCACCCAGAGGTCCATCACCCAGAGGTCCATCACCCAGAGATCACCCAGAGGCCCATCACCCAGAGGTTCATCACCCAGAGGCCAATCACCCAGAGGCTCATCACCCAGAGGCCCATCACCCAGAGATCACCCAGAGATCACCCAGAGGCTCATCACCCAGAGGCCCATCACCCAGAGGCTCATCACCCAGAGGCCCATCACCCATAGGCCCATCACCCAGAGATCACCCAGAGGCTCATCACCCAGAGGCCCATCACCCAGAGGCTCATCACCCAGTGATCACCCAGTGGCCCATCACCCAGAGGAGTGTGGAACACCACCAATGGAGGCCACGTACACCTTAAGTGTGGACGGGGTAAGACCAGCATAGAAGCGATCTTAGAGGAACTCCAGCACTGAAGCCACGGGCAGTAACTGGGTCCATGCCACGTTTTCTACACAAACTGGTGAAAATTTTTAATTTCTCCCTCCCGGGAGGGACAGCCCTCAGAGGCCCTACTGGAGTTAGGACCGCTTTCCCGAAGCCTTCTTAGCCTGAAGTACGGCCCTCAGATCAGTCTTCTTATCTGAGGCTTCGGGCGAGAACAATGTCTACGCTACCGAGCTCTTGAAGGGGGAGCTCTAGAAGCAACGCTCTCTCTCTGTTCCTGCCTGTACGAGGAGCTCGTGGACGGCTGAGGCCCCCGCCGGCATCCTTCTTAGATCTCGAGCGACGAGGGAGATCAGCTTAAAGGCTGCACCTGAAACCTGTTGACGATCGTATCAATGGCATCGCCGAACAGAAGGCGAGAGCGGGGCATCAAGAAGGAAAGCCCTGTCCTTCTCCTTGATGCCAGACAGATTTAGCCACAGATGTCTCTCCATTAAACACAACAAATTAAACATTGAAGTCCATGTTGCACAAAAATAAACACTGAACACGTTTAACACGTAGCCTCCGACTCGACTGCTATCTTTATGTACACTTATGTTTTTATATACTGTTGTCTATTGATGTTACTGGGATGCATCTTGTGCACCTTTTGCCTGTTGTAAGGCGCTCTACAAATAAAATTTGATTGATTGATTGATTGATTGATTGAAGCTGCCATGGAGCGGCCGATAGCACGGGCCGTGATGTCATCAGTGGTGGGCCCCTCGTAGCCGTCAATATCTTTGAGAAGGTTGGCCTGGTATCCCTGCATAACAGCCATTGTTTTACAGGCAAGCACCAGCCCGGCCCACCGCCATTTAAGCTCTGCCCACCAAAGCAGAAGTAGTACGACAAGGTTTAGTGGGAACCGCCGGGGCTTTCAGGGATGACGCAGCGTCAGGAGAGAGGTAGCTGGCTAAAGCCTCTTTCCACTTCCGGCATCATCCAATAGCTGTTCTCTCTCACCCCCAATATATTGTTGCATCTGTGCTGCAGAAAGCACTCGTCCAACTTGATTTTAACATGCGATTCTTGCCTTTCACGTGGCCAGCTGATGTTAAGTCTGGCCACAGCACGAGTCAACCTCTACAAGCTCCTCGTACGCGGGACCCGAGCTGCGGGGAGCCGAGCCTCAGTGAACATGGGCAGGTGGGAGCACAGCACTGGTGGGTAGTTCTTTACAGTTCCCATTACAGTTACTCCCCCTCGAGAGTATACAAGCAGTGTACACAAAGATCGTGTGTGTCCCCACCCGTGATGAATCTCGGACAGGGATGCACACACTGTCTAAACTGCTCACTCGCCATTTTTCTTTTAAATGCTTGTTTTTTCACTATATGAAGTTTTATGTAACAAAGTTCGGGAGGAGCACGTTCAGGTAATCAACCAATCAGCACAAGAGGAAGCGGTATAAAATAGCCTTCCCTCACATCTGTCCCATGACAGTTTCACAGCATCCCTCCACCACCCCATCACCTCACTCTCGGCTGGTTTCTATCCCAGTAAAAGGGGGGAGTACTCTGGGTTCGGGCCAAATTTCGAGCTCGGAGCCCTCTCCCGGACAGCATGCCAAATACGCATAAATTACTACATCCAATTTCATGTACGTGTAAACTCGTGAAGTATAATTCCTAACAGACAGACAACAGTAAATCAGACAGTTTCACGGAGCAGAAAGCTAACTCTGTTGTGTGCCGGCGTCTCTTTTTAGCTTCCGTGTATGCCGTCATAAGCTACGTCATAACGCAGCACCAATCAGGATGGGATTAGTTTCATTCATACTACAGACGCGTTACGCTCAGGGCGTTCCTCAAAGTTTCGTTACCGGCGCAGTGCAAGTTCCCCCGAAAGGGAACATACCCTGAGAACACGGTTCAAGCTCTGTGTGTAGAGCTAGTGTTAGTGGATGAAACTCTTCCGGTCTGTGTGGTAGAAGATGTCTATACACATGCAGAACAGGTCTGAAATAGTTAAATTAATTATATTATAAAGTTGACCCTTTCCCATGGCCAGATTAAAGTCCTTTCTACCCCACATTCCCTTCCAACAGCCCCTAGTGGAAGATCATTTGGATAAAACCAAGTAGGATATGTGTGACTGACATATGACGACTGAAAACAGAGGTCAGTGGCCTTCAGCGGTCAGCTTGCTGGCCAATGTCTGACGAGGAGATCTACAACTCATCACTATAAGACACTATAGGGGCCCGCATGCATTCAAAGAGCTCTGGGGCCCGGGGCCTTTGACTGTCAGGGGCATTCTCAGCCTGTGACATACTCAGCCCAATGTCCAGTCGTGGTGGGTATAGTGTTCACTGGAGACACAACAGCTACACACTCTTAAAACTAAAGGTTCCTCATTGGCATCTATGCTTCCATAAAGAACCTTTAACATTCCATTCAACAAAAGGTTCTTTATAGTGGAAAAAGGTTATTTAGATTATTCAAATGTTCTTCACACCGTGGCACTGAGAAAATGTGGCAATTCTATGGCAGTGGTTCCCCCAAACTGGGGTACGTGAGGTGACAGATGGGTACGCCAACAAAACGCTGAGTTTAATTCTACCACACCTTAAAATAACATTAAAACCGAGCATGGGTTTCTAACAGGCAAAATCCCACTTCTAGTGTAAAACAGGAGGTCAAATACATGGCATCCAATCAAACGAGCTCATCTTCTGTGGTTCCTCCACACACGCAGCCAGCATACGTCAGATTGTGTGCAGACTGTGCTGCCTCAGCGAATCACACTGCATTACTGCCGTTCTCCACAATGTACCCTTGTAAAAGTGGGGATGTAGCACAAATATAGACCGACTGTGTTTAGAGATCGATTTAAGGCTTAATCTCTCTTTGATACAAAAACCCTGTGTGAGTTATTTTTAATGTTGATGATATATTGTAATGAGCAAAAATGAAATTTTTCCTGAATATCCACACAGTTGCAAATGTGACATTGATTTTATACAACAGTTAAAAAAACAAAACGGTTAAAATCAAGTGATGTACATGTCAAACGCAGTATTGTTTGCTGTATTTATCAACAGAATATTAGTTCCAGGGAAAGCCACAGCAGAACTGCAGCACAGCGGTGTTTCATTGGAGAACGAATCTGCAGCTTTCAATGAATCGGGAGATTCCACTGCTGTGTTTGTTTCCACCCTAAGGTGTGAATTTAAATTGTGCGCAAATTTGGAATATCTCATAAAAACAACATTGGTCGGCCGATATTGCTTTTATGATGGCCGATATCTTACAGAGTAAGGTGGCCTATGTAAAGCCAATATACATAATATACACTTTATTTGTATTTGAATTAGGATAACATTTAATAAATTAGAAAAATTAATAATTAAAAAATGTATTAAAAAATAAATCTCTAAATTTTACAGACTTACAGATTATACCATCAAGACCATTGATTCTGTAATGGTATAACAGTATTTTTCACAAATAAAGGGCACTTAGTAATCTGGCAAGTTTGATTGAGATGGTAAGCACTTATATATTTTTTAAAGGTGCTCTAAGTGATGTCACGCGTTTTTTAGGCCAAAACATTTTTTGTCACATACAGCAAACATCTCCTCACTATCCGCTAGCTGCCTGTCCCCTGAACACACTGTAAAAAAATGCGGTTTCTGTAGACAGCGCAGGCTCCACAAACAGCAACAAAAACAAACTGCGGCGACCCGCTCCACGAAACAAAACAAACAGTGTTCCAGCCTGGGGGTGGGGTTAGTGAGCGTACATGGGGGGGTGTGGAGGAGAGAAGCATGAAGAGGAAAGTCATAATTTTAACTCTTTAAGTTTGATATGGCCGACACACGACCAAAGAGACGACGTTCTGATGAACAGATTGCAAAAATACAAAGAAGAGGGAAAAGGAGAAGGAACGCATGCCCGAATTTACACTGGAAAAGCCTTTGAAAGGTGGTGAGAGCTCCGCCGGCAGAAGGGCTTCCAATCCGACATTCAGGTAACGTTAGCTCTGTTTTTGCTGGAGAGGTGGGTCAATCCAGTTTGGTTTTTCTAAATGGACTTTCATGTTCGCCTAACAAACACAAGGATATAATTAGCTAGAACAATGCAGTCAGCGCTAACTTTGGTGAATACAACATATAGGTTTCTAGCAGCTAGCTATCGATCTCTATTGTAAATAATCAAGCAAACTCACAGTAGGGCGACAGTTTGTGTGAATGATTGTTTTCACCAACTATTTATTATGAAATTGAATGTTCATTCATAGCCTATTGACAACTTTGACTAAATTTGAAGCTAACGTTATCTTGCTATTATTGCGTCCTGGTATGGGAGCTAAAGTTATAACCTCAGGTGGCGAAACGTTTTATCGTGTTTTTCTGGTAATGTTTCCATTATTTTTTTTTTTTCATAATATGAAAGCATTTATCTCACTTGGCGACATTACACCATCCTTGAAAGAAGTATCAGTAAAACTACAGAGGGAGGGGACGGGATGAGGAGGAGGGAAGGTCTAGCTAGCCTCCGTTTTGTTTGACAATACTTTGAACGTCAACAAGAAGTGACGTCACCCAGCATCGCTTTGAGCACCTTTAAATAAAGATCACACTTTGTTTAACAGTTTTATCTAGTAAGCTATTAGACAAAACTGTATAACAGAGAATGAAGACGAAGAATGTGAGCGTCATTCTCAGATCCGGCAAAATAAAAGTCCTACTTCCAATACATCGGCCAAACACAAAAAATTATCGGCCGATGCCGATAAATATTAAAAATATCAGCCGATATATTGGCCTTGACGTGACATACATTTAATAGGGTTAGGAAAAAAACCTGCCTTTAAAAAAAATGCACCTGAAAATCTTCTTTAGGTTTAAGGGTTAATCTTCTCAAATATTGTCCCTTCATGGAAAACGTGTGACTGCAGTCTAAGTGGAAGAGACGCAGAAGGATGTTAAATATCTCAGAGGTAGACAAAGTATGAAAACCACTGATCTATGACATCGCTGCATGCGAAACCCCCTTTTGGAACCTGTATTTTTACAGAGGATCTATTCTGCCCTTTCTCAAAGTCTTGATGTAGTTTCAGGCTCTACTAGAACAGGTTTTCCTGTTTGAATGTTGATTATTCTCCTCATATTCTCCATTGTTGCGGCTCCTCTCTTCCCAGGCTGTCAGTAACGCTCTGTTTACTTCCTGTCTCTATGAAGCCCCTCCTTCTGAAAAGCACACTGTGCTCTGATTGGTCGGCTGGAGCAGTGTGCTGTGATTGGTCGAGCGCTTCGAGTGTGTTTGGGAAATGTCCCGCCCCTTTCCATAACCGCCAGTTTAACACACTACTAACTAACTCAACCAGGCCCCGCCCCTTTATTCTGCGCATGCCTTATTATAATGAGGAATATTGTGACGTTCGTTCCCGGGAGAAACTCAAGACTACAGTGGAGGCGTTTCAGGAGTCCAGAAACACTGACACTGATATAGAGAAGAACTGGAGCTTTCTCATGATCAAACAGCAACATCACACACTGAACACTGATGAAGATGGAGAACGGCAGAATATCAAAGTCTTGCCTTATCAGTCTGTGTGCCGAGAGTACAGACGTCAACTATAGTTGCAAACGTCTGACGTGCATTATGTGGGCTAGCTTTGCTCAATAAAAATATAGGCTCATGGTACAAATTACTTTTTGGCAAATCGGGCAAGTGTACGGTGGCCGAGAGAGCTCAACGTGCTGCAACTGAAGAAAACACATGCAAAGAGAAAAAAATGCGTGCAAATAGAAAAAAACACATGCAAATAAAATAAAATGGATGCAAATAGAAATAACGCGTGCAAATAAAAAAAAAACACCCGCAAATTAAGGAAACATCTTAACAACACACGTGTGCTCCAAATACTGACAACACAACACAAATACAGAAACGCGCTGCAAATAACACAGACCACAACGGAAATGTTTCCAGGGGAACCAAATAAGTGACGAACCCGGCTGGGATGTGCTGGCATAGATATCCATACATCTATGCGTGCTGGAGCTTACAGCTTAAAATTATACTTTATTTATTTATTTGTTTGTGCAAAACATACAGAGATTACATTTTTTTATGACATACAACTTGTATACAATGTACAAAATGTATTAACAATATGTTCAATGCCATCAAAATACAAATGAGAAAAGAACAATGAGCTGGAAACTAAAATAAAAAAAATAAAAAAGATAAAGAAGAAAAACATGAAGGAAAGATATTTATCTATACATCAGTTACACTGTACAAATTGTTTCATGTTATTACATTTTCATAAAGAAAGGTTTCGTAAGAAATGTTAGGTAATGTAGGGTCCAAAATTTTAAAGTTGAAACACAGATATATAACGCATATTTTAAAAGCTTTTTTGTCAACTAAAAATAAAGATGTATTTGCACCCGTTATGTTAACAGCATTATATATCTGTCACACCGTGCTGCGTTGTCATGGGAACATCCCAGGTGAAAATAATGAGGAATTACGTTGTCTTTCGTTGCTCCTTCATCAAGTGCGATCCACACGGCTACATAACAGCACACTAGCCCTGCTCTAGGGATGGGACGGTATGAAAATTTCATATCACGATTATAGTGTCCAAAATTATCGTGATTATCAATATTATCACGGTTTTGTTAAAAATGAGATGAAAGTGTTCAAAAAGAACTGATGCTGACACTGAAAACATTTCAACAAGTTTTATATTTGAAAATCAACAAACAACAAATAAATAAGCAGCTCTATGCAGTTTTGTAAGCAAGATTCTATTCTGTGGCATTTCCTTCTAAATAATGACCGTCGTCAATAGCAACGCATTATTACACAGCGCACATTCATATCACAACGGACGCGCGCTCTTGTTTCATTCAAATACAACTTGCCGTCTTGCGTCTACCGTTTTTGAGTGTATTGAAAATGAAATCAGAGTTGATTTATTGTTTACGGAGTTTGATTATATTGTTGTGATCATCTTGTCTGGACGATTGTTTTGTACGCTGTACAAAATGGATTTATAAACAGGTAAGATTTAACACATTAATCTCAATTCAATATGTTCCCGTAATTATGTGGTAAAAAAACAAATCGGTGTAATAAGTGTACAATGAATCTATACATTACTATCCCTTAAAATGACACTCTTAATAATAGTCTGGTTTGAAGTTGTTTGTTCGTCTTTGGCTCAAAGCCACTTGCTGCAAACGTTTCTTCGCTGAAGCTTCACGTCTATTTCAAGTGAGTAAAATAAAATATTTCAACTCAAAACAACATTTTGTGCCCAATTGCTTCCCAGATGTAGTTTTGGTATTGAGGTCAAAGTTAACTTGACTTGCGATGGTCACACAAGACGATCGGCAGATTTGAAGTGTTTCTATTGCAGCGACTTTTTGTTATGCAGACAGGGTGACCATCCTCGATTAAGTTTCCCTCAGGAGTCAGGACTTTTGTAAAAGCCAAAATATGACCACACCTGAGATTTGGTCCTCTTAAAAGGCTGGAAAATCTCCCGAGCACGGTCACTGCCCTCCACCATTCCTTCTCAAATAAAAAAACAAAAAAACAGTGCGCGCTGCGCCTGCGTAAGACTGTTGCTGGCTGGACAGGATTTAGTGAGTTATTGAAATCGCGATAATCAAACACGGTTTTAATGATACTTAAATTTTAAACGATAATACTAACCGTCAGTACATTTTATCGTGGTTTATCGTGAAACCGGTAATCGTCCCATCCCTACCCTGCTCACTCCAAAGTCCCACTTTAAGGGCTCTGCCGTCTGCCCTTCGAAGGGAGTAGGGCAAAGGGAAGCTCACGAGCAGTAAGCACGTCCCAGCCGGGTTCGTCACTTATTTGGTTCCCCTGGAAACATTTCCGTTGTGGTCTGTGTTATTTGCAGCGCGTTTCTCTATTTGGAGCACACGTGTTGTGAAACTGATGAAGATGTTTTTTTTTTATTTGCACGAGTGTTTTTCTATTTGCATGTGTTTGCTTCAGTTGCAGTGCGTTGAGCTGTCTCGGTGGCATTTTAAAATTCCCCAATTATCAAAGGTTGTCCAGATTGTGTTGAGCCTGCCACACTCAGATGCGGATGCTGAGCGAACCTAAACACGACTGACACACACACACTGTCACTTGATGGCACCCTGTGATGGGAAGTTCGGTTTATTTTACTGACTCGCTTGTTCGATCTCGTTCATTAAAATGAACAAATCTTTTTTCGAGTCATTTCATTCATTTAAAAGGCTTTAAATGTTATAATTACTTTTAACAGACAAATTCCATGAACACATGCACCTACGCAGTCTTTATCATATTCTGAATTAAGAAATCATTATAATGCAGTCAAAAATAATTAACAGGGAACATAAATAATTACTTTACCTTCCGAGTCTTTTCGTTAATTTGTCACGTGACAGACGCAATGAACGGATTGTTCATGAACGGGTCGAACCCTGCTTCAGATGCAGAGCTCTTGCAGAGGCAGTGATCAGGCCAAACGGCCACTGTGGCATACTGTATATAACAGGCCTAATCTGTGAAACTTGTGTGTTGTGGTTTTCTGGGGAGGTGGAGTAACTATTATGCGTCCCCTTTGTTTTGAGATTTCTTATTGTTTAGATGTTGTTGTTTTACATGTTTGTTATTTGTTATTTGTTATTTAATCACCTCTATCTTTATTTTTTGTATAGTGCAATCAATAAATTAATTGTACATTTTTAAAAAATGTTTTCATTCTATTTTTTGTTGTTGTTGCATAAATCAGGGTTTATACTAAGTAAACAAGGACTGACATTTTTAAAATTAGGGTTAGGGTTACCAAAAAATGTCTCCGCGCGCGCACCGAAATTTTACAGTCTCACTCCAGCCAAAGTCCCAAAGTTGGCAACCCTGAATGCATCCCTGTGCTGCCGGTTTTCCCTCAGTGTGGGAGCCAGTGCAGGGCATCAGAGACATGATGAGCAGAACCACACCCACAGACACTGGCCACTGCAGAGAAACATCTGTGGCCATCACACACACACACACACACACCGCTGACGTCATCGTGACTGACAGCTGTCTCCGTCTGGATATTCACACACACACACACACACACACAGCATCGCGAGCTCAGAGTCGCTGTTAAATATGGGTGTGATGTTGCGAGCACGAGCACGAGCGCGAGCAGGATCAATAAACTCTCTCCGGTCAAAGTGACGAGACAACAAATTCATTCATAACGCTCATACAACCATTCGCATTCAATTATTTATTGTGATCCTCCCACATAGCAGTGCGTGTGCCGGCGGATCACACGGAACAGTGCACGTTATCCAGGTTATAAATGAGCATTTGTTGTACGATACCCCGTGAGTTGCCGGAGGGTCTCAGGTGTCCGCGGGCAGGCCGAACACGAGCGCCCAATCCCCGCAGAGAAACACGCCGGTCCCGGGAGTGTGGACGAGGCTGTCGAGGCTGTTACAGTGAGGGAAGCGTTACATTAGTCTCTACTACACACACATCCGAGAGAAACCCGACTTCACCAATCCTACTACTGTGAAGGTCTCGTTTAATATTCATGAGCAACGCTTTCGCTATTGGAAGGAAGCGATGCAACGTCAACCCTGTGTAGACTCGTTAATATATATGAGCCAAGCGATAGACTGTAGTAGCGCATCAGCTTTAATATATGACTTCAAACAAACAAAGTCATTATACAGTCAGAACTGCAACAATACACATAGAAAAACAGACAGCCAGGGGAGGCTAAACATTATATAAATATATTAAAGGACTCACAAACAGAAAGAGTTGTAGCCTAATTGCTTTCTTATTATGTGAATGGAAAATAGTCTTGATATATATTTGCTTTTATTTTTCAAGAACCAAAAACAAAGATTTTTGGTTCTTGAAAAATAACCAAAACCAAAAATAACCTACAGAAGGATTTACTGTAGGCCTACTCACATTTATGTAGGCTATATGAAATTTAGCAAAAAATACTAAATTTATAATATAGTATTCTTTCCTTTTGTTTGGGGGATATTGGTGAAACCAAATAAAACGTTTTCTAAACACAAAGAAAAAGTGGGGTCAGTGTTATCAATTATAAATCTAGACAAATCTTTTCTTACATGAGCACATGAGCAAGGTTTCAGCCAATGTATTGCAAAAAGAACAGTTCAAATCAATATTCTTTTTTAATTTAACAAGAAAATGAATTACTAGGTAGTAGCCTATCTGTTTAAGATTTTGAAAGTTATTTCCTTAATTTTATTTACCAATAAATGTTTGTTTGGTGAAGTCCAGATGGCCTTCCATAATAAACCTTCCACCAGTCTATGTCAGCTGTAATATTCATAACCCTTTGTCATAGTACGACATAGAAGGACGCCATCCAAAACTATCAGATAAAAAAATTGTGAAGTGCCGTAATGCATTCATTTTCAGTTAATAGGTCTATTACATTAAAAATAAAGCTTAAGGGGGGATTCATATTGATGCCATAGAAGAACCATTTTTGATTTCCCAAAGAACCTTTCAATTAATAATTCTTAAAATATTTTTATTTTTTTAAAATCTAAAGAACCTTTTTCCACTATAAAGCAGCTTTTGTCCAGGAAATGTTCCATGGATGTTAAAGGTTCTTCGAGGAACCTTTTTGAAGAGAGTATAAACTGTAATCGCAACACAAATTTATATATTGTGATACAATGAAATTGAAATAATAACAATATAATAATAATGAAATACATCTAAAGAGTCTAAAAAAGTCTAATGCCTAATATCATAATAAATTGTCCAGTTTTTATTATTATTAAATATTATATTGTTATTCAATTATTGCTTTTAAATAAATAAACAATCACTTTTATTGTAAGCTTTCCTGACACTAAGTCCCGTTAGACTTATCTGGTGTTTTAAAACAAGTCAACCGGGTTCCTTCCCAGCTGATGAACTTAGGGGATGAGTAGTGCTTGGGAAGAGAGAGAGAGAGAGAGAGAGGTGGAGGGAGAGAGAGAGAGAGGGGGGGGGGGGAGAGGGGCGGAGAGAGGGGGGGAGAGAGAGAGAGAGAAAGAGAGATCGAGGGAGAGAGAGAGGGGGGGGAGAGAGAGAGAGAGAGAGAGAGAGATGGAGGGAAAGAGAGAGAGGGAGAGAGAGAGAGAGACAGAGAGAGATGGAGGGAGAGAGAGAGAGAGAGAGATTGAGGGAGAGAGAGAGAGAGATCGAGGGAGAGGATTAAGTTCGCCTTTATTATAACAAATCAACTTGTACAAACTTTTACATCCCTAATTCAAACAATATTGAAAGGGAAATAAAACCTTTTCTTTAAATAAATAAATAAAAAATAAATAAAAATACATATTCTTTTAAAAACCTAAGACCAAATGATCACCATGTACAACACATAAAACCTCATTAATACACCACATTTCACAAAAAACAGGTACATTATTTGTGAGACTGTAATATTCAAAATCCACCCTCAATCTTGCTGCCACCAGACTCATATACATTACACTAGAATTTGTTGCTGCCAACTCTAGGCCCTTATTCTTTCTTGTCTTCCATATGGCCAATTTTGCTGTCCCTATTAAATAATTCAATAAACATACTCTCCTTCTAAATAAAAAACTATACTTCAAACCCCCTATAAATATTTTGTCTGAAAATTCTTCCGCAAACCCCTGAAACCAAGTTGCAAGTATTTTGAACAGATCATTTAATCGATTACATTTTAAAAACAGATGCTCTACATCTTCACTCTCCCCACAGAACCTACACTGCCCCCCCACTGCTGGGTTCAGGTGCGCCACATGCCTGTCCGTAGCTATCGCCCCGTGTATGATATCCTCCACTGCAGATCACCGGTCCGCTTCTCTACAGGGAGTTTGTACAGGGTCCTCCACCTATCTCTTACAAGGAAGTCTGGTCCCAACACCCCTAGCCATCTGGATACTTTCTGTCTCTTCAGTGACTTCTGATGTATCACCTTTACTGCTGTGTGGTAAAGCGCCTTCTTTGAAGCACAGTCCAGATACTCCAGTTGAGGTGTCTGGGAATTCAAGATTGAATCGGCAACTTCCCCTTCATTCTCATCACACATTAGTGACGAAATACTGATCCTTGGAAAAACTTTCACGTCACTCTGGTTTAACATTTGTGCTATTGATATACTTTCTCCATAAGTTCTTTGTATTGCCAGAGAGATTTCCTCTATCAGTTTTGAAACAAGTCTCTGTGATCGTAAACCAGTCACCTCCTTAATAGTTTCCACAGATTTCCATCCATCTTTATCCATTAGATGACCCAGCTTCACGATACCATTCCTGATCAGACATGCTCGCACACTCATTGAGGACAAAAGTCTTGTCTGGATCAAGTTATTAAAAAACAGTGGTTCCTCAGTAGCCCAGTGAATAGAACTGCTCCTATCTCTGTCCACCTTTAAAACATTCCTCCACACGTGAAACATTGTCCGATAAAAAGGTGTAATTTCAGACAAACTCATCTCTTCCAGTCTCATTAAAAACAGGTGTTTGTCAAGACCAAGCCCACCTGCCCTCTGCAAGATGGCACATGCTGTAGGAGTCCATAATAAGTCTTTTTGATAAAGGAATCTTTTTGCTGCTTGTAATCTGAACGCGTGGATACGACTCTTAACATCCACCAAGCCATGTCCTCCCTCGCAAACTGGCAGAAAGATCACTGATGCTCGGACCCAGTGCTCGCCACTCCAAAAAAAATTAACCAATTTCCTCTGAATTTCACATATTATGTCCTCAGGTGGATCCATGACTACACACCTGTGCCACAGTGTAGAGGCTGCCAGGTTATTGGCGACCAGAACTCTCCCCCTATAAGACAACTGTGGTAACAGCCATTCCCACTTAGACAATCGGGCAGACACCTTATCCAGCATACCCTCCCAATTCTTCATTTGATATTGTCTATTGCCTATAAAAACACCCAAAACTTTTAAACCTTCCCTTCCCCATCTCAAGCCACCTGGAAGTGTTGGATGTCCTACCTCATCCCACTGACCCATAATATAACCCTCACTTTTCTCCCAGTTTACTTTGGCAGTGGACGCTTTTTCATAAAGCTTAATATTCTCATTTAACCTTCTAATATCCTCTTGCCTTGTGATAAACACCGTAATATCATCTGCATAAGCGGACAAAACCAATTTTACACTTTCACTTCCATTTTGGAATGACACACCTTGTAAATCTTTTTTTAGTCTATGTAGGAGAGGTTCAATCATTAGGCTATACAGCTGCCCAGACAGTGGACAGCCCTGTCGGATCCCTCTGCCAATAGGTACTGGAGCACTAAGGCCCCCACCAGCCTTTACCATGATAAACACATTGGAATACAACAATTTTACATATGATAAAAACGTTTCACCAAAACCAAAGTGTTTTAAAACATTAAACAGATACCCATGATCCACCCTGTCAAAAGCCTTTTCTTGGTCCAATGACAAAATTCCAAGATCACTATTATTAAAGTGGCTAAAGTCAACTAAATCTCTCAACACAAAAATATTGTCTATAATTGACCTATCTGGGACACAATATGTTTGATCTTTATCAATCAAAAACTCTAAACAATGCTTAATTCTATTAGCCAGACATTTTGACAGTATCTTATAATCCAGACATAGTAAGGACACTGGTCTCCAATTTTTCAATAAACATAAATCCCCTTTTTTTGGTAACAATGAGAGGACTGCACGACGACAACTTAACGGGAGTAACTTTTCTTTAAAACAATAAAAAAAAATAAAAAAAAAAAAATAAAAAAAAAATTCATACAAATCCACTCCAATGACATTCCAAAATTGCTTATAAAATTCAACCGGCAGTCCGTCTATTCCTGGAGACCGACCTGAAGATAATTGCTGCATTGCCTCTGTGAGTTCCTTAAAAGTAATTTCATTTTCCAGCAATTTTTTATGTCCATCTGGTAACTTTGGTAAATCACACAGTAATTCCTCAGTACTTTTAGAGTCACATGGTTCTTTACTATATAATGACGCATAAAAATTCACTGCCATTTTTCTGATTTCCACCGGATCAGAGGTTATAGTTCCATTTGCACAACGAAGATGGTACATCTGTTTCTGTTGAACATTTTTCTTTTCCAGGTTAAAAAAATAAGAACTAGGAGCATCCATATCTTTAATAGAACAGAACCTTGCTCTAATCAGTGCTCCCTTAGTCCGTTCCTGTAAAAAAGATCCAAGTTCCATTCTCTTCTTTTCCAAAAAGTCTTTTTGCTGCACAGTTCCAGAATTATCTATAAGTTCTTTTTCTACCTGCAAAATGTCTCTTTCCAATCTTTGTATTGTTACTTTAATGTGAGATGAAGAATGCAAGGTATAATTCTGACAAAAGACTCTTATTTGGGCTTTTCCCACTTCCCACCACTGGCTAATATTCTCAAAACAACTCTTTTTCAATTTCCACTCATTCCAAAACATTGTAAATCTTTCACAAAACAAAACGTCTTGTAACAGTTTAACATTGAAATGCCAATAATACGTACGTCTCGACAATTCTTTCATGTTAAGATCTAAACCAACCATATGATGATCTGAAAAGGCATTTGGTGAATGAAAAACATTCATTATTCTGTTGTTCCATACTTTTCCAAGATAAAACCGGTCCAATCTAGCCCCACAGACAATATTGTCAGTCACTCTAACCCATGTGTACTGTCTTTCCCTTCCATTCCTTACTCTCCATATATCTACCAAACCTCTTTTGCCCATTATTTTGGATAATACTAAACTAGATTGATTATGAGGTTCTTCACCATTTCTATCAACAGTGGAATCTGTTGTACAGTTCCAGTCTCCCCCTACAATAATACACACACCATCATCAATTTTTTTAAGAGATTCATTCAATTTCATAAAAGACCTAACCCTTTCTGACCCATTGTTCGGGGCATATACATTAACAAAAGCAAACAAAAAACCTCCAAACTCTATTTTTGTTATTATAATCCTCCCCTTTTCAATTTCCTCAACATTTAAAATATTAACATTCATGCTCTTTGAAAATAAAATAGCAACTCCAGCACTATTATTTGACCCATGACTTAGAACGAGCTTTCCATCCCACCACATACCCCATTCTATTTCATTATTATCATCAGTATGCGTTTCCTGTAAAAAGGCAACATTAATCTGTTTTATTTTCAAAAATTCTGAAACCATTGCCAGCTTCTTCCTATCTCTACCCCCATTTATATTTAAGGAGCCAACCCTCAGACACTCCATAGAAAAATGAAAGGATAAAAAGGATAGAAAAAGAAACCGTAGTAAGAGAGACACCCCGTGCAACTTAATCATTGTTTTAATAATTTGAAGCACGAGATTTACCCTGACGTAATTTCGTTAAGAGTTTCTTCAAACGAAATCTCTTCTTCTTACTTAATTCATCATGGCTTACCGTTCTCTGTAGCTTAATAACCGAAGCTATAAACTTATCCACATCCGGGAAAAAGTCGCTTACTTCAACTATTTTACCAAAAGTTACATCCAAGAAATCATTTATTTCCTGCAATGTATACAATTCCCCCATAACTTGGGAACCAAAATCAGAAATTTCCGAACAAGCATCGTCATCCACCATCTCACTGTCATCGTTACTCAATTCAAAGCCCTGTGATGTTTCAGGTTGTGGCTCAATTTCACTTCCACCAACTTCACTAATCACCGTTTCTACACCTACTCCACTTACTCCTGCTGTCACTGTAACTTCATCAGCCCTCATCATTCCCTCAGGATCCTTGCTTTGGTTCACAATAACAGTGGCCTCCTCACTAGGCCTCATATTATCACCCACAGCAACGCCACTATCATGTACTTCACTCACAACCTGAGGTTGTATTCCCTGATCGATTCCACGATCTGTATCATCAACATTCTGCTGCATATTCTCAACATTCTGCTGCATATTCTCAACATTCTGAGCCTTATGCGGACATGCAACCCTCTTATGCCCAATGTCTCCGCATTCAAAGCATTTATTATTCCCGGTACTCGCATACACCAAAAACGATTTTCCTTCATGCCACAGTCTAAAAGAAACATTCAAATCTTGTTCATTCAGAAACATAAAAACTTGTCTTCTGAATGACAACACGTGCTTCAAA